>CM067502.1:2457499-2752499 GCA_034509495.1 Acestrorhynchus altus | reverse complement strand
AGATGACTCGCTGCCATTCTGGGTGACTGATATATATATATATATATATAGGCCTCTTTGGGTTGTACACTCCACACCGAGCCTAATGTGAGCTGTAACATCGGAGACCATTTGGGAAGCCAAACTAGAGACCAGTAATAACATACAAATCCACTGGGAACACACCGAGGCAAGGTGTGTGAAACCCACAAGAGCTTGTTGGCTGGGATGTTTGTAAATGAAGGACATTTCTCCCTCCTCTGCCTTACTAATGATTATCTTAGGAATTAACAGATTACCATAATTCACTACAAACGTTTAAGGAATAAGAACTAATATTTTGTTATTATAAAAACAATAAATAATATAATTAATGAAAACAATAAACAATAATATTCAATAGATCGTTCAATGAAAATAAATAAATAATAAAAGTCCCACTATTTCGCCTCAGTCTGAAAGCCCCGCCCACAGAGGACAACGATTGGTCGCTTCTAATCATCCGGCAATGACTCAACGCCTCAGGATTGGTCCGATCGAGCTGTCCATCAATCATCCACCCAGCGCGATGTCTACGGTCGTCCTTTAGCCAGAATGGTTTTCTTCGTTAAATCTACGTTTGGAGAAACGTTCAGCCGCCGCGCTGAGAAGCACAAACCGCATTAATGATCCCCCTTAAAGCAGCCCTCCCAAAACAATGAGTGTGCACTTCAGCCTGACCACTGCCTGACCGGCTCGACTCCTGTCGTTCTGTTAAAGTGTTTAATCTGCGCGCAGATGGTCGGTAATAATCGCTCAGGAGCGACCGGGGGGTGTACTGTCGACATGTGCTCCCCTGTCAGAACGTGCTTCTATAGTGTGTACAGATACAGACACAACAGTGGGCAGGGTATTCTGACCACAGTCTGATAACAGTCTGATCATCTGATAACTGATATTAATCTGATAATAGTCTGATAATTCTAATAGTCTCAATCTGATAATAGTTTTATAATATGATAACATATAATCTGATAATAGTCTGATATTAAACTGATAATCTGATAATCTAATAATCTGGTAATCAGATAATTTAAGAGTCTGATTGTCTAATAATCTGATCACCTAATAATCTGATAATCTCTGATAGTGTTCCAGTAGAAATACAGACAGGATATCTGGGTAGCCTAATGAATCCCTGTGCAGTAGTATAATTAGTATAATTTCTATATCCTTCCTCCCAATCTACTAACTATAACCTATTATATTGTTTATGTAGTGTTTATGTATATTCATAAACAGAAACACACATGCTTATGGATATACATAAGCAGAGGAGTTTGTTCAGTGGAAGGCTGCGGTCACTGAACTGCTCTACTGACCGACTCCAGAGATCATTTGTTCCAACAGCCATCAGACTTTTGACGAGAGAGTGGAGTTCATCTGAAGACCTGATCACACAGCCGTTGTTCATTATTACGTAAGTGTTCTGCTCTCAGTGCTCACATATATCTGCATATTTATTTATATTTCTCGGTCATACAGTTTCTCACTGATTCTTCTGATCAAGTTATAGCTTTTCCCTCCCGATCTACTCCATACACCCCTTTACACCCCATCACATCTCCATTTATCCCATTTTCCTAAAGCCACCGGATGCCTCAACCAGTAACAAAACCCAGGTAACAACATCAACCATCATATCCCTATATTTGGGCCAAAAATGGATCACAAACATCCACTTGCTGCTTCTACACACTCATTTTGTGAATGTTAAACATGATACTTCTCTGCATTCTTTATATATTTTCATCTCTATGCTTGGGTTTCATCTGATTCGCCACTGAAACGTTTAAAACGAGTCAGGATCAAAGGGAGACGAAAATCATCACAACATAAGGTAACGAGGAGTGCGCATGCGCGGAGCACCTAACGACGGGTAGCACATCCCGGCAGAACACCGCATCGTTCCCGCCTGCGTTCTGCCGTGCTGGGCAAGAAACGGCACCGAGTCACCGCTCGTCCGATCCGGGTACCAGCGCCCGCCGCAGTCCCACGCGTTCATACGAGGAGCGGGGCGAGGCAGGGAGCCTGCCCGCGCTCCGGCGCCCCTGCCCGGCTCGGCCCTCCGGGAGGGGGGGGTGGCTCACGGACGCTACTCACTCTGCGGCTTGGTGGGCTGTCCGTACGTGGCGGGGCCGGGAGACACGCCGCCGTTCCCGGTGCTGCCGAGGGCTCCGTCTCCGAGGTCCGAGAGCAGCGGGGAGCGCTCGCCGTCTGCCATGCCGAGGAGAAGCGCAGAGCCGCAGCCGAGCGAGCCAGCTGCGCCTGCCTGCGTCACGTGCTCACACAGCGGCTGCCGTGGCAACGCAGGGGCGCGCGCGCGCAGTGCGGCCTCGCCATTACATTACAAACAATACAAACAAAATAAACAAAACAAACAAACAAAAAAGACTTAACTTACACTCCACGTGGACGATACTCCGATGCCTTTCCGAACAATAAGAGCCCGCGCCGACCCGCTTCGGGCCTTTTCTCGTAAAACGCTTTATTCTTTATCGCTCTAACTCCCCTCATTAATGACATAAACGAGGGGAAAAAGTCAATCCACCCTATTTCTTAAACTAGAAGATACATAAATTGTAATTGGTGATGTTTTTGGGAGCAGTATGTTTCATTATTAGAAACAATAATAGTGTAATAAATGAAAAAATCAATAAATAAATAAGGAAAAAAGCCAATCAGGTGTTTTCTGCCCCCCTGGTGGATTGTCTAGAACCAGTTTTGACCCTATTTCTAGAATCAGATGATAAATTATATGTATATTATAAGTTATGATGTTTTTTGTGACTAGTATGTTACACTGGGATTTTAGACTTAAAATATTTGCTGAAGAACTAACACAATGGAGTTACTTTAACAATTAGAAAATGTTGATCAACAACGAATAAACAATTATAAACAACACAAGTAAGTAATAAATCAATCAGGTGTTCTCTGCCCCCCCTGGTGGATTATCTGTGCACTGCATACACCAGAAAAATACATACAGATTTCTGGTTGAAATAACTTAAAGTATAAACTTTTAAGGAGTTAAACTATATTTTGTTAGGTGTGTTTCAGTTTTAAACACCTACTGTGAGCAATGACTGCGTGTTAAAGATGGATGACATGCTCATTTGTGCTCACATTATATAACATAATGTCCTGCAAAATTGTGAGCACGCATTAGTTAAACGTGATTTATATATAACATGCTCACGTTAGAACATCTGTGAGCACGATTGATTTCTAATAGGTCATAATTTAATGGGAATACTGGAATTCCTGTCCCAACCATGTGGGCCAGATTGAGTCATTTGAGGCATTTTAACATGGATCTAGTCAGGGTTTACCATGGTTCAGGTTGGTGCACAAAGCTACCCAGCCTGGTTTAATTATAAGTACTTTAATAAGAATTCTGAGGACAGTCTTTGCCGTTGTGCCCATGATGAATTAGGTCCCATTATTGATAATGAGAGTGCAATTTTGTTAATTGAGGGATCGATTTCATAAAAACATTTTTACCAAATCGTGCACATTTTAGGAAAAATCGAGAGGATGATTTAGGGAATTGAGTGCAGAATATAATAAAATGAGCTTACGTTCTACTTAAATGAGCATACATTTCATAAAACGAGTGCACGCTTTTTCAAATTGAGCACTTTTTTGATACCAGTTGTTGCATGTTGCTTGATGTTTGAGCAGTTCCGAAGCTTTAAACAGGTAAAATGACTATTTTAGACCCTGTCTCTCAAACTCCTCACCTTCAGACTGAGCCTCTCCCATAGAAGTTGGGTCCTGGGCTTCCTGACCAACAGGCCGCAGTTTATGAGGATCCACAACATCTCCTCCTCCACCATAATCCTGAGCTCTGGCTCCCCTCAGGGTTGTGTGTTGAGCCCCCTTCTGTTTACTCTGGTCACATATATCTGCTCACCTTCCCATCCACTCTGTCATTTGTAAAGTTTGCAGACGACACGGCAGTGGTTGGACGCATTGCAACAGTCCAGCTCCAGGCAGGAGGTGGAACATCTGGAGAATTGGTGCAGGGAGAATAATCTCTGCGTCAGGACAGGAAGGGCAGACACACCCAGCCCCCTGCACATCGGAGGATCTGCAGTGGTAGTGGTCTCCAATGACAGGTACTTGAGTGTGCACCTGAGTAACCTCACCTGGGGCAAGTAGTCCTCAAGTAGTTGAGGCGTGCTGGACTCGGTAGCTTATTCCTCTCCTCCTTTTATTGAGGTGCAGTGGAGAGCATTCTGTGCTCCAGCCTCCCCATGGACATTCGCAAATCCAGATGCAGGAAGAGGGCCATCTGCTTCATGAAGGACCTCCCCACTCACACAAACACTTTTTGCCCCGCTGCCCTCAGGCAGGAGGTTGCAGAGCATTAAGAACCACCAGACTGAGGAACAGCTTCTTCCCTGAAGCGGTAAGATTCTAAATTCTAGACAAACCGTTGCAGTGACACTTTAACTGGACACTCGGCACTTTATCCACGTTGCTGTTTCCTGCACCTTATTAATTATTATTTAATGTTAATAAAACCTCTCGCGACGTTATAACGGCACACGTCACTGTGATGTGCCAGTTGTGCCGAAACAAACGGGCACAGAACAGAGTCAGTCACGCTTTTATTGAAATTATTGTATATACTTGGTCAAAAGGTCAAATAAACACCCAATGAACATATTGAGACGTCTAATAAATCCATTCTCTCACAACATCATCACATACGAACACAAGAAGGGTGAAGACGAGAACGTCTCCAAGTCAGACACCAACTCTTTTCAACCTGTCGTCACCGCATCACTCAACACCAACACATCTGTCAAAGTGTCAGTGTTTCAGTGTCTGATTCAAAGACTATTGACGATAATTAGCCAAGTCAGCACTCTTATCTACATTATATGGACAGAAGTATGGGGACACCTGCTCATTCACTGTTTCTACTGAAGTGAAGGGCATCAAAAAGTATTTATCCTGCTTTTGTTGGAGTAACTGTCTCTACTGCTGTGAGGATTTGATTGTATTCAGCCACACAAGTGTTAGTGAGGTCAGGATGTTGGATTATCGCTGCGTCACCTTAGTCCACTCCCAACTCCACTACTCATCCCTTAGTACTGGATGGAGCTCCATCGTTCCAGAGAAGACAGTTCCGCTGCTTATGTGTCCATAAACAGTTGGACATGTAGTGTTGCAAACTGAACTGGTTGCAAAAGACTTTTATTTCTGAGAAATATGCGATTGTGAGTGTGGTGTGGATAAGTTTCTGTTCCCAGGCAGCCTTCCCTCTTTCACTCTCGCTGGGCTGGAGAGGACCGTTAACTCTATCCGCTCCGTTACGACCACCCAGAGCTGCTCCTGCTTTCTGCCTTCCCTCGCTTCAGGCCATATTGATGCAGTTCAGGGGTCTGTTCATGGGCAGTGTGATCTCCAGTTCAGCTCGCTCTGTAATGAACCGGGCTGTGCCTTCTTCACCGTGCACGGGGTGAGGAAGATGAAGGCCCAGTTTGCTGCAGAGACAGACAGAGATATTGTTTGCAGCACAACCATTTGAATAATGTCTACAATGAATGAAAGATCTGCAGCAGTGTAGTTACAGAAACTCTATCACAATGACCACAAGCTGTTCTTCCAGATCCCAGAGGTGTGTGGAGAAAGGAGGTGGGGTTCAAAGGCAAAAGATCTTGTGAAATGTTTAGAGCATCCCATGAGTATGAAGATATGGGGATGATATAACTAATCAGAAAGGAACATTAGAACAAGACTAAAGTTAGCCACAGTGAAAAGAGAAATACAGAGAAAACAAAAGGTGTGAAATGTTCCACCATCTCTCAACGTCTCCTATATGTGTAGTTCATTAAAACGGGCAGAATCTTACTGTTTGGGAGTTCTAAGATCAAGGAACGTTTCCCTCACATCCAGCACAACATCGGAGGCTTTGGTGTCTGGCAGCTTCACCCTCACCTGAGAGAGAGAGAGAGAGAGAGAGAGAGAGAGAGAGAGAGAGAGAGAGAGAGAACGAACGTGTGGAATATGGAAGAATTAAATTATTAAAATAGTTGGAGATGTGGAAAATCATTACTAATTATGTGACTGCAAATTACTCATCTGCATCTAGAACCTTCTTTCAGCAGGTTCTAGATGCAACAATAAAGACTAATACCTAAGGTTTCAGTAAGACAGTCTACTACTAAGTCCTCCCTAACGATGGTCTAATCATTGGTCGCTGATGTCCTGCACCTCATTATAATTTTTGGCATTTTAAATAGTGATAAATGTGGGCGTGTCCTAATGTTCCTTTTTAAAATGAAGTTTTAACTATATTTCTTCAGTTTTATATGTTTCATTATGCCACCTCTATCTCTCAGTATTGTTAAAATGAAGATTGAAGGTGTTCAAGGGCTGGAAGGTGGTGGTGATCATCTACCATCCTACCTCACTAATGCTCTTGTGGCTGGATGCAATGAAATCTTCACAGCAATGTTCCAAAATCTAGTAGAAAGTTACTCCAACAAAATAACTCTTTTTAAAACCCTTGGATTTAGAAGAAACAGTGAAGGAGCAGGAGTCCTAATACTTTTGGGACACGTGATTTAGGGAAGTGGAAGCTGTTGTGAGTCTGAACATCGGCAGGAGATGAGCGTACCAGCATGCTCTCGCAGCACATGGAGGATGGATCCTTTCGACTCATGCCCAGAAACAGGTCCTCGGTACCAATGCTCTGCTTCAGGATGATCTCATACCTACACACACACACACACACACACACACACACAAACCAGAACAGGTCAGATTAAAAGTGATCACATGATCGTTGTAAGTGTGGCGCTGTTTTTATTAAACAACACAAGGAGAAGTGTGGTCAGATGTCCAGACAACAGGGAGAACAAGAATGAAGGACAGCTGTACCAGCAAGCTGTTCTCTAAAGTCCTGTTTCAGCAAACCTTTAGAACTCTAAGCCAATTCTGTGGGATGTTTCCATAGTTTGACGTACTTTTCTTCACCAAAATGTTAGAAAAGCATTTACAGGAGACAGTCACACAAACCAGACATCGCTGTTTTCAGGAGATGTTAGGCTACGCAAATTTGCCTTCATTTGAGACAGAATTTCATGTTTTGACCAAAAATCTTTTGAGTTTTGTGCCTGAAAGGACAATGAAAACAGTTCACATCTGTGAAATCCTGTTGGAAATTGATCATCCTGTTACAAAGGATATTTATAATAAGTTGTCCAAATGAAACGTCCCCCAGGACGTCCTTTTTTAACTTATTTATGTTTCAGTATTATCGCTCAGGACTTTTAGTCTGAAAATTGAACACTTCCTCTTGTTTTCTCAATCGCTCCATTTTTTATGAACAATACATTTGATCAATTTTAACTATGATAAATAAATAAATAAATAAGCCACAAATAAAATAGAAATAAAGTCAGCAAAAATGATTGACATCATGTCCATTTATTGCACAATAAGTAATTTGACATTTTCTATCCAGGTTCTCAACTAAACAGACTCTGGTTTGTGTTGAAGGGCGTTTCTCTGGGGATAGCAAATGATCTGCCTCTGATTGGTAGAGAGAAACTTTAACACAGTCCCGCCCGACTAAGGTCCGGCAGACGTGACACAATAATATGAGAAGCTCTATTATTTACAGCTTCTTAAGCATTAGTATTAGTGTACTATATGCTAGGGGTGTTCAGCCTCCTATAGGCTAGGGGAACGATGTCACCCTCCCGCCTTTGCTCACATCACAAGCAGCAAGCTGATTGGCTCTTTTTGTTAAAAGGTGGGACTATAAACTGATGCCATATTATGAGAACTCCAATTCATATTTCAGCCAATGATCAATCTCATCCTGAAAGCATCCCAAACAGCTTTAATCTCTGCTATTTTTATTGTACGGTGCTGTCTGGAGTTCTGCCCTGCATGTTTCATTCACTGGACTCACAGGACTCATCATAATGCACAGATCTGATTGGCTGAGTAGTGCCATCCATCCATCCATCCATCCATCCATCCATCCATTTTCCTCCGCTTATCCGGGGCCGGGTCGCGGGGGCAGCAGTCTAAGCAGGGATGCCCGGACTTCCCTCTCCCCCGACACCTCAGCCAGCTCCCCAGGAGGGACCCCGAGGCGTTCCCAGGCCAGCCGAGAGACATACCCCTCCTTCAACTGCCACCTTACTGTGGTGGAGGGGTTTGAGTGCCAGAATGATCCGAGGACCTATGTTGCCCGGGGGTTAATTTTTACCCCCTGTCAGGGTCTCCCATGGCAAACAGGTCCAAGGTGATGGGCCCGACCAAGAGCAGTTCAAAACCCCAATGAAACAACAGAATAAAGGCCCCGCAACTTCGCCCAGTACGGTGCAACCGGGGGCCCCACCCTGGAGCCAGGCCTGGGGTTGGGGCTCAGGAGCGAGCGCCTGGTGGCTGGGTCTTTGCCCATGGGGCCCAGCCGGGCCCAGCCCGAAGAGGCAATGTGGGCCATTCCACCTGCGGACCCACCACCCACAGAGGAAACCATTGGGGTCAGGTGCCTTGTGGATTGGGTGGTGGCTGAGTAGTGTTACATGTGAAATGTAGGGTTCATGTGATTGGTCTGTGAGTTTACTGGGCCTTTAAAGGCAAAAAAAGTTATTAAAGTAATAAACACTCCTTCAAAATGAATTTGTTCACAATAGTTTATTGGTTATAGGTCCAGAAAAGACTGTGGTCCTTCTATTAGTGACCACTCATATATGCCACCTATTACCATCCTAACACACACCCTAAACGGGTGTGTTGGTTCTTGAAATTGTCCATTTTAAACTATTATTACAGATTTTAACTGCAGATTATTCTACTAGACACTCACTCAGGCTGGGGGCGGGGATCAGAGAGGTCATCTAGGTTCGTCCCTTCCGTTACCTCCTCCACGTCCCAGATGTCTTTGGTGTTCTTCTTCAAATAGGTGCTGTTGGCTGTGTGTGTGAGTGTGTATGTGGGCAAGACAAACAAAGGTATTTATATTGTTATTGTTTCGTATTTTAGGGACAGAGGTCTTATGTTCTTGAATGGGACAACAGACTTAATCGGTTCATTTAAAGGCACGTCTAGGACAGTGAGGAAATGGGTCGCATAGGAAAACTCTGGAGCTCGGACCACTAGGACAATATACTGTCCCAGAAATAACTGCAATGCATGATATAATGACAGGGTGATAATATAATAACTCAGTTGCACCTTTTAATGAACAATCAATTTTAACTTAAGAATATTTAAACATAGGAATTGGAGCATAAAATAAAAATAAATAAAATAAAAATAAATAAAATAAAAATAAATAAAATAAAAATAAATAAAATAAAAATGAAAAGTCTTTAGTCGTTGATGCCCTCTAGCTTTCTGTTCCATGGTTGCCGCTCATCTCGGTGATGAAGTCACACAAATATAATCTATAAACCTGTTCTTAATAAAGTGAGTTGGAGCTTTTTAAGAACTTACCTGCTTGATTCTCTTTCCCAGAAGCAGCAGAACGAGCACCAATGTGTCCTGGACCCATCCTTTCCAGAGGTTTCACATTCTGTATCAAAGAAATACTGTCAGTTTAGACTGATCCACTCATAAACGGGGGTCAATTGGACGTATAACTTCAAAGAGGTCCAGGTTTAATACCCTGACACTCAAAATGCTCCTTCAGAAAAATGGGAACAGCAGACCTCAATTCTGGACTGTGGAATTTGTGACACTTGCTTAGGGTCCACAAAAGGTCACCTTCAAATGTACTTTAAATATAATTCAATTAAAAAAAATATTTTATATAAAAAGGTTTTAATAGTGAACAATTTTTAATAAACCAGTGTCCCCCAGAAGGACGCGTGGGATTGCAGTTCTGTTGTGAAGGAAGTTAAAGGTGATCAGGATCAATAACTGATGATAAAGGTAGATCAATTATTAATATTTATTGATCTACTCATACAGAAGTGGTGTCTCTCAGGACGGCGTCGGGTTTAACGCAACACGCCAGACGTCTCTGCATGGAGTTGTAGAGGTTCCTAACGGTGTCCTGTCATGCAGCTTAAATATTCTCACTCCACCCCCTCATCACTGGTTGTCTCCACCAAAACAAAATTGGGACTCGTCACTGATAATGACTCACTGCCATTCTGAGTGACTCCACGACAGTCTGGAATGACACCATTGCAGTCTTTGGCGATGTAGATGTGGTGTGAAGGGCAGTGGTCAACTCATGGAGGGCATCACTGTTTGATGAACGTCCACAATCATGGCTCTTGGGTCCCTCCATGCATGCTGGACAATCTGTTGGTTCTCCCTCTTCATGGTTTGTGTAGGTCTCCCAGATTCTTCATGTCACTGGTGCTTTCCTTCTTCTATCCTCTGCAGCCAACAGAGTACTATAGTAATGTTGATAAGACCATCACACTTCCAGGAGCCTTACAATTTGACCCTTCTTGAAATCCACAAACTCCTTGCGTTCCCTTCATCTGATGTTCAGCTTCCTGTAGCTGAACATCAGATTCAGAACCTTGATGCTGATCTAAAAAGCCAAAACCTGACCAGCCCATCCGTACTTCATGGCAATGATCAAAACTCAGTCTGTACCAGGAACCCACCATCAAGCAGATGTTTTCTGCCTGCTGGTCCCCAGACCCATTGATGGTCCCAGGCCCACTGGTGGCATACAGGTGGTCCCCGGCCCACTGGTGGCCCACTGATGGTCCCCGGCCCAATCAAATGTCTCTACTCGTGTGTTCAGGCATAACTAACAGATGGGTGTGAATTAAAGGGTTATGTTACACAGCTCTAATCTGGATCTGGGGGTATAACTGGAGCAGAATCGTTAGAAACTTAGTTTATAGACACACACTGGCCCACAGACACTGTACTGAGAGTAACGCTGAAAGCGTAGTTTACGCCAGTTACGTCACCTCTCCGTCTTCTTCGTCGCCGCGCTGCGGGGACAGCAGGGCGGACAGCTCCTGCAGCTTCTGGATGGATAAAAGTCCCTCCATCTCTCCAGTCAAGCGGTTCTGGGTTTTCTTCTGTACTTCTGCGAGCACCAGTGCCAGCACTGGTTGACGGTTTCCATGGAGACAAGTCCGCGATTTCTCAGTTGCCATGGTTGCTACGTTTGTTTTGGTTCAGATTTTATAGAATAAAAGTCCTGCAGCTGCAGCCTGGTGGACTTTTCATCTTAAAAAACCTACTTCGGCGTGAATACCAAATTCTGTAGAAGACTTCATCTGTATTTCTGCAAACATTTCACCGAATTTGGCCTTATTGTTATTTATTTTATTTTCTGTTTATTTTTATTTTGAATCCATCAAAATGTATGTACAGAAATCAAAAATAAGAAGGTGAACACGTGAAATAATAAAGACATAAATCCCCTGCTAAGACAAATTTAAAACTCCCCCAGAACTGGAGGACTAAACACTGTAATTTAATTTAATTTTTCTGCTCCTGTGTTTTTCACTCGCACTTACACCTGTGCAATGTGATGTGACAATAAACCTGATTTGATTTGTTAAACATGATGATGAACACACCACATGGACCTGTGCCTTATCCTGCCTCCAGTTAATATGCATTATCTGCTGCTGACAGAACGGTACAGTACAATACCTACTCAAGTTCTGTGCAATATTCTGTCAGTACCTGCTTAGAATGTGCAAAATCCATACAATTACCTGTGTACCCTGTAAATTTGCATAGTTTATTTTATTTTAATATTTTTTTTCTGCAGACAGATGTTTATTATTTATTCATTTATTTCTACAGCATATCATATCATATATTTTATCATATAATAAAAGCCTATCTTATCTAATGAGGTTTTTAACCCTTTGAACCCCAGGACAAATTTGCAGGATGTTTTCATAGTTTTCAAACTTTTATTTGCCAAAATTCTAAATAGCATTTATGAAAGATACATGCCAGATATTGTTATGTTCAGTTGCTTTCAATTTTACAATTGCTTTCTTTTTGTGTGCTTTGGTTAATAAGGACTAAAAGACACTATAACTGGTGGGAGGGGTGCTGTGTTATATGCATCCTTGGTTTTTGGAATCCCTACAGCATGATGCTAATTCAGTTACCCACGACTCTGTAAACGACAGCAGGCTACATTGCCAGCATGCCCCAAAACCAACTCTGATAAAGTGTTGATAGAGCATCCAATAGCATCCCACACATCTTCAATCAGAGTCCGGAGTCTGACCAGACTCTGACTGATCAGAAATGTAACTGTCCACGGCATAGCATCCTTGTCTTCGAGGCGAGATCTTGAGAGGGCAGCAGTATGTGGACGATCGTCGTCCTGCTGGAATAGAGCACCAGAGTGTGTTCAGAAAAGGTAGAACCACTGGTTGCAGGAACTCATTGATGTAACGTTGGACTGTCAGAGTGTCTGTAATGAAGACCAAAGGTGATCTGACATCGTACCAAACTGCACCCACAACATGACACCAGGCCTTCTGGCCGAGTGAAACAGCACAACAAACCATTGATCTTGGCACTGACCATCTCTGAAGATGACCTGCTGCCATTCTGAATTTACTTCTGATTAGACAGGATCTGTATACTTAGTGAGGAAGGTAAACTAGAAGGGGAAACCACAGACAGTCTAAACTTTCTTTACAAAGTTTCAGTTCTCATTTCAACACCTAAAGTAGAACAACGATGCTGCAGAGTGTCTGTTTTTCTGTATGCAGGAAATGAACTTGCTAGATAAGGTTGTAAATTAAAATAAATAAATAATAATAATAAATAATAATACATTTAAAATGTTAAAAGTCCAGTAAGTCTAGTAAGATTTCTGAGATTTAAGTAAGATTTCAGTAAGATTTCTGAGATGTAAAGTGTTTTAACAAAATAATGATAATAATAATAATAAAAACATCGAAGAATTTAGGTGCAAGTATTCTGGATTTCTGGATTTTAATGAGCTTTCAGTCATCCTGAAAAACAGCAAAAATAAATAAATAAATAAAGTTTTTTTGGTGTGAAATTCTGAACACGAATGAAAATTTTTCTCAGATGCAGTATATATATATAAATAAATAATAAATATATATAAATAAATAAATAATAAATAAATATATATATAAACTAAATATATACACCTGTGTTATATATTTAGTATATATAATATCTATATTATTTAGCAATTATAAATATAAATATATATATATATATATATATATATATATATATATATATATATATATAATACAGCATATATTATACAGGCAGCATTTACACACAGTATCTAGCAGCATGTAACATTCCTCAAGTAGCATTTTACTTCCACCATACACACCAAAGCACACATCATTTGTATAGCACATAACATCTAGCACACACAGCAGCATACATAACCCAGTGCACATACAGCAGCAGCACACTAACGCACACAGTCACACATGCCACTCCAGCAGCACATAACCCAGCAAACACATCACACACACTGCAGCATATCATCTAGCACACACAGCAGCACACATTACATAGCGCACATGCAGCAGCAACACACATCTACAGCATACATCTTTAGCATAACATAAGCAGCACATACACATTTCCAGCACATAGCAGCATTACTTCCCATAAACGTATAATGTATATATAGTAGTATATATTATTTAGTATTTAAAATAGTATTTATTATTAAGTTGTATGTATTATTTAGTATAAATAGTAGTATATATTATTTAATGTATATTTAGTAGTATATATTATTAAGACATATATATAATTAGTGCATATATATAGTCTTATATATTATTTAGTGTATATATAGTAGCATATACTATATACTGTTTATATTATTTACTATGTAATATATATATATATATATATATATATATATATATATATATATATATATATATATATATATATACATACATACATCCATCCATGCATATATATAATTTGTATTTATTTATTTTATTTTATTTATTTTTTTATGTTTTTGTGAAGCGGGAGAGGGGACTCTTACTGTAGGCTGAAGGACTCTTATTGTGAAGGGGGGTGTCGGCACTCCTCTAGTACAGGCTGTAGGTAAACACGGCGGGCAGATGTTCGTGATGATGATGAAGAAGAAGCGCTTTAAGTTTCGGGTGGATGTGGAGCTGGAGGAGCTCTCCTCAGTGCCCGTAATGAACGGAGTTCTGTTCTGTAAAGTCCGCCTGACCGACGGAGGGTTCTCTCAGGAGTCCGCCAGGTTACTAACGTCTCCTTCTTTATATAAACACTATACACTACACTGTACACTACTCTATACACTACGCTAGGGTTACTATGTTGTTAGGTTGCTGGGGTTACTATGTAAGGTTACCAGGTTGCTAGGGTTATTAGGTTGTTAGGTTACTAGGTTGTTAGGTTACTGGGTTTGTTGTGGTTACTCCGTTGCTGGGTTGCTATGGTTACAATTTAGGTTACTCGGTTGCTGGGGTTGCTAGTTTGCTAGGGTTACTATGTTAGGTTACCAGATTACTACAGTTACTAGGTTGTTAGGTTGCTAGGGTTACTATGTTTGGTTACCAGGTTGCTAGGGTTACTAGGTTGCTAGGATTACTATGTTTGGTTACTAGCTTGTTAGGTTTGCTAGGTTGCTGGGGTACTAAATGTACTAGATTAATAGGATGAATTTAATATGAATTAATATGAAATTATGAGTGGACAACTGAAGTGCACATACAGGGTCTAAGGCAGGGGTCACCAACCCTTTGTCCAGACTTCAGATCCAATTCTAATGCACCCCACCTGATCCAACAAATTACTGTCCTCTGAGGTTCTTGATTGGCTGAACGGGTTGGGTTTGGTTTGGAACTGATAAGGTCAGGAAAGTAGCTCTCCAGAAGCAGGGTTGTTGATCGCTGGTCTGCTGGGTTCTCCTGGGTTGTAGGTCTTGCTCAAAGTTCTCAACAGGGCCAGCTTAGTAGACCCAAACCTACAGCCTGGTGATCAGTAAGGTCAGGCAGGTCTGTGCACGCAGTCCGTGCAAAGCTCATAGCAGTGCCAAGAAGCACGAACTTAAATCGTAGTGTGAAAAATCCGCTGCAGGGCTTTCTTCGCTGTTTTGCTTCTGCATACCAGTCAGACCAGTTTGAAGGGTTTTTTTCCCTCTCCAAACCAGTATGATTGGTATGTGCTGGTGCATGATATACACTGATCCGGAGCTTTTAAACCCCTCAGTGTCACTGCTGGACTGAGAACAGTCGACCAATCAAAAAACAGCGTCCTGCGTGAGACACGCTGGAGTTTAAACACTCCAGCAGCGCTGCGTCTGATCCACACACTAACACACCACCACCATGTCAGTGTGACTGCAGTGCTGAGAATGACCCACCACCCACATCATATCTGCTCTGTGGTGGTCCTGTGGGGTCCTGATCATTGAAGATCAGGGTGAAAGGAGGAGAATAAAGTCTGCAGAGAAACAGATGAACTACAGTCTGGAATTAAAGATCTACAAAGAGCTCCTGTGTGATCAGAGGAGCTGATAGGATGGACAGAGAGTGTAGAGAGAAGGATGCCATTAATAACAAGAAAGGATTCGTTTTGGATCTTTGATTAACGGGGCCTCGTTCTGAGTTCTTCCGTTTAAGACGTGGACGAGAGGTTCAGCTCTTAACATCGTGAGTTCCTCTGACTATGAAGAGGCCTTTTAACACCTCTGTAGACGAGAACACACTCGGAAAATGGTCTTTAGTAGTGGAGCTTGTTCAGAAAGCTGCTTTATGGTTACATTAAAAATAAATATCATTAAAAATAAATATCATTAAAAATAAACAGTTGTATGTTTGTAACGATGCCAACGTTGCACATTTGCACCTTCGTACTGCTTGTAGTGTCGATTACAACGTGTTTCCAAATAAAACCATTATTTATTGATTAAAAAATTAGGGTTTTTTTGTAACAATCGTATATATATTTGTGTGTGTGTTTAATTTTTATTTTCCTGATCAACCTGATTGTACATGTAAACATTCTAGTTTATAGGTGTGTGTGTGTGTGTGTGTGTGTGTGTGTGTGTATTATCATAAGTTATTTTCCTCTTTTATTCATTTTGCCGGAGCTACAGTTTGTAAAATCTCCAGGTATGAACAACGTCATCAATAACTGTTGCATGTCTAGGTTCTATGATGGCGAGCTCTCACTAAAACTATGTACAGATTTTAACAATGACGTTAGGATACGTTTGGAATACAATAACAGTCCACTCATGCACATACACACGGATTACTGGAGTGAGACCAGTACACTTTTCTGACTGGGAAATGAAACCAGAGCCTCACTGGAGCTTCACTCGTTTAAATAATGCTGCACGGGTTTCTGACCAGTGGAGTGGAGCGAGAGGGTGTGAGTCAGAGGCAGCCGTGGGTAGAACCGACTACTGCGAGTGAGTCATTCCATGCCCTTCTCCATGGTGACTCTGTGTATTTTCCAAATGCACAAACATTCCGGCTGCCAGCGCTCCGCACTCCCGAGGGCCTGTGCTTCGTCACTGATCCCACGTGAAGTTTCTGGAGCTTTTAAGTTCACCAGATTATAACGGCAGATTTAGAGCAGGTCTGCTGGACCATCGGAAATCCACGCCGTTCCAAAACTGTACACACCCACGTTTTAAGTTCAGACTGACAGTTCCAGACTGTACTCCGTGTCCAAATGATTCAAATGAAATGAGCTCTCTGGAATGATGGAGCTCCATCCAGTGCTTTCGGGATGAGTTGTAGAGTTGGGGATGTGGTGGGGTGGTGACCGTCCAACATCCTGACCTCTCTAATGTTCCGGTCGCTGAATATGACGGAATCCTTTCTAATACCCTTGAGCGTCCCAATACTTTTGTCCATTTACTGTATATTGACATGCCACGGCCAAGGCCTCTTAACTTCCTGTTAGTGATCATGATCCAAGGAACAGGTACTGTGTATATAAGACTATAGTCATATTTACACCTGACTGTTGTGACGAGGAAGGTGAGATGAGCTGTGATTGGTTGTGGATTGGAACTCTGTTACTGACTGTTTAGCAGTCTGGTGGCCTGAGGGAAGAAGCTGTCTCAGAACCAGTTGGTTCTAGTGATTTATTTTCATACCTCCACTGGGCAGCCGTCCAAACAGGCAGTGGCTTGGGTGGGTGCAGTCCTCTATAGTCAACAGTAGGGTTGGGCAATTAATCAAAACTGACATTTAGAACCTCTTACAAAATTAGCCTCACTTGTCGGCTCCCTGCAGAACCAGCAAGTCTAGTACGTTGTCGTTTGTGACCCGGGATACGAAACTGTAGGTGTCCACACCTGACATTAACACGAGTCCTGCTTGATCAAATGGCACAGGATGGCCAAATGCATGCGAGTGTTCACACTGTTTTCGCTTGTGCCAGTAATGTATCACCTTTATCCGTTAGTTAGGTTTTTATTGTTATGGGCTCAGTGCCTGTAGTGGACAGTGAGGCTTCAGTTATTACATGTTTGCAGGCTGGGGCAGTGACGTGGTTGATGCAGGCGGTGCATATTGTAGTAAAATAATGTGGTCGTATGTGTTCCTGACCACCTCCGAATGCAGTTCGAGTTACCAGGTTGTATCATGTTGGCACCTGTTCTTTATGCTGCCCACTTACAATCGGATCACCGAGGACACGTGTTAATTCAGGTGTGAACAGGGTCGTTGAAAGTCCAATGTCCCAAAGACCTTCATATACATGGAGTTCACTTGGACTTTGAGCTGTTCTGTCTAAAACCAAATGAAGCATTATTGTGACCCCAGCTCCTGTATGAGGATGTCATCAGATCTAATCACCAGATTTCCTTGCTTCTTTCTCAGGCAGCCTGTTCTAGATAACTGTGTGCGGTGGAGGAAGCGGTTCTCCTTCATGTGTAAGATAAGTGCAACTGCTGGGACTGGCGTTCTGGATCCATGTATATGCAGAGTGTCCGTGAGAAAGGTGAGGAAGAAATTCTACTCTGAATGACATCCTTCTACTGCATCATGTCTGATCACTACCATCTAAACGACTGCCATATCTACAGGGGTTGGACAATGAAACTGAAACACCTGTCATTGTAGTGGGAGGTTTCATGGCTAAATTGGAGCAGCCTGGTGTCCAATCTTCATTAATTGCTCATTGAACCAGTAAGAGCAGAGTGTGAAGGTTCAATTAGCAGGTAAGAGCACAGTTCTGCTCAAAATATTGCAATGAACACAACATTATGGGGGACATACCAGAGTTCAAAAGAGGACAAATTGTTGGTGCACGTCTTACTGGCGCATCTGTGACCAAGACAGCAAGTCTTTGTGATGTATCAAGAGCCACAGTATCCAGGGTAACGTCAGCACCACCAAGAAGGACCAACCACGTCCAACAGGATTAACTGTGGACGCAACAGGAAGCTGTCTGAAAGGGATGTTGGGGTGTTAACCTGGATTGTCTCCAAAAAATGTCCTTCCCAAGATGAATTGACGCTGTATTGGCCACAAAAGGAGGCCCTAGTTCATCATACTAATGGTCTAATGGTCTAGTGGTCTAAAACCAGGCGTTTCAGTTTCACTGTCCAACCCCTGTAGATGTGGCCTTTAAATTGTATGTGTGTTCAGCGAGTTGTCTCGTGTCTCATTGAATTTGGAGGTCTACAAACCCCTTTCTGATGTCACATTATTCAGACTTGACCTTTATGGTTGTGTTTATGCTTCATGTTTCTTCTTGTGTTTTTAGGAGCTGAAAGGTGGAAAGACGTATGCAAAGGTAACATTTCTTACACGTCTTATTTGTAATCATGGCTTTTCAAAGAGCTTCAGTTGTCAGAGATTCGTTCTGTCCTTCGTGCAAAAGTAGAGAAACAGTAGAATAAACCAGTACACAGGGGTCTGCCAGCCTAAATCCAGTTCTATGGATTTGATTTTTTGAGAATCAGTGGTGGCGTAAAATCCAAATGTTTGTGTCTTTTGTCACTCGCAGCACAACGAACAACGCCAAACCCAAGTCTAAAAAGTTCGGAGTTCAGGAAGTATGTGGCTACATGCTTAAGGATTCTCTCGTCGGGACCACAAAAACCGGTGCAGATCGGTTTGTGATGCCTGGACTAGTAGTCGACCAATTAATCGGGACAATTAATGCTCGCTTAAATATCTGCATCAGCATCGGCCATTAAAAATTGTTTTTGGTTCTCTAGTCTGGACACGCTTATTTGAAATAACAGCAGATTGTCATCACAAAAGATCTGATTTACTTCTAATTACTGAGCATCACTGAGCTTGTGTTTGTTCGTAGTCTGGTTGATTGTACCCCTCAGAGGCTCCGGAGTGTGGGAGGAGACATTTTATATTTTTAATGAATTAAATCTCGATATATATATATAGAGAGACATTTTGTTCAAGAAATTAAAAATGCCCACATTTTTAACTGAACCGTCTGTGAGCGATTTAGCTCCAGAAAAGAACGTGAGAGGGTCGTTTGTGTGGAGATGGTTTGGTTTCCAGAGGAACATCATCATGTATCACATTTTCTCTTAAAACATCTCACATCTCCCAGCTTTAGCTCCAGCACAGTGTGTTAAATTAGGGAATCCACTAAAACACGCAGGACATGGGTGTTTCCAGGATCAGGGTTGAGAAACGCTGGTAAAATCAACAAGTTCAATTGTTCCTTCTAATAACAGGATGCTGCATAAAGCCTATAGTTAAGTTATACAGTCACCCTGTTGTTTGAGGGTGGAGGTGACGTGGGATCAGGCATGGAATGTGTTTAGAAGGAGACCTTTAAAACTTAGTTTATTTACTAAAGTACTGCAATTACCAATTAAATTTTGTTTTGATGTGTGTGTGTGTGTGTGTGTGTGTGTCTGTCATGCACATGCGTCACAGCTTGGCTTTGCAGATCTGAACCTGGCAGAGTTTGCTGGTTCCGGGAGCACCACGCGGCGCTGCTTACTGGAAGGCTACGACACCAAACACACACGCCAGGATAACTCCATACTGAAGGTTCGTCCTCTCTAATATGATCTCTGTGTCTCTCTAGATCCCCCTCTCTCACTCCGCTGGGGTAGGTTTGTGTATCATAAAGTAATGACTTCATTGTGTGGGAATTATGGATGGAAAGAATTTGTACGGCTCTGATATTCTGATACAGTTTCAGTAACTACACTGCTACTGATCTTTAATACCGGCTACCGGACTGTGTTTCTGATACAGTTTCAGTAACTACACTGCTGATCTTTAATACCGGCTACCGGACTGTGTTTCTGATACAGTTTCAGTAACTACACTGCTGCTCATCAAGTGTAATGTTACTAATATTTCTGATAAATTAACCTTTCTACTGTTTCTACAGGTGATTATCAGTATGCAGCTGATGTCCGGTGATCCTTGCTTCAAAACGTAAGATTTGTTTACTTCATTTACTTCGATGCACAGCTAACACTGTTGACACTGCACTGTTTGTGTTTCTGCACCATCTCAGTTTCACAAGGTTTGTGTGTGACCACAGAGTCTGACGGCTCACAGGAAGTCTGTCTCATTCACTTCCTGTGTTTTTCTGATACAACATTTACAGACGTCACACTGAAACTAGTTTTTCAGACCAGTTCGTTTGGCTTACAGCATTTATCTGGGAGCTCTTTGTCTTCATATAATTAACTGTGTGTGACCTACTCACGGCTTTATCGAATTACGTTCTTCTCAGGGAAGAATGTTTAATTTGCAGGTGTGTTTATGTGAATCAGTTCTTACGAATACTTAATCTGCAAGAACTCAGTTTTTTAGGCCTGCTTGCTTTTTCATTCCCTCTGTGTACAGATATTATGTCTTTTTTTGACATCTTTAATATATTTGACGTTAAATTTGTGCCTAGAATGTGTCTTAAAATTGTTTGTCTTATTTAGTTTTCACTTTGAGTCTGAGCATCAACAAAATGTGGCTCCTCTTGGTTGAGATTTGGATAACATACAATTAAAACAGTTGTGCTGATAAACAGATATGCTTTTTATTTTATTAATTTTATTATTTTACTTTATTTTTATTCTCAGAGGTATTTATCAGCCCACAAAGTGCTGGTTTCATGTTCTGGAAGCTAAAATGATCCAGTCAGATTCAAGTTTGTGAGGCTTGAACGTGAAATGCTGCGAAAACCAGCAAAACAAGGGCACAGACTTGCTCCCGATAGTTCTATTTTCTGAGCCCGCTGGTGCCAAACGGTCAGACTGGCTCGTTGAAATGTCAAATAAGTACACAAAAGTGGTTGCGTCCTTTGCCAGGGTTTAAGACGGTGACACACCACAAAATCATGTGCTCTCGGTACAGAAGCTCGTTCCTCCATTATTTATTGTTGACGAGTGTGAACCTCTTTGACACCTGTTTTGTTCACTGACCCCTTTAGGCCTCCATCCACAGCAACGACCATCAGTTTCCCCGGAGAAGCCGAGTGTCTGCATGAGGACAGGAAAGGAGGAGAGACGTCAAAAACAGTGCAGGGTATCACGTAACCACACGTAACCATCTTAGTATAAACAGGACACCAAAATGAAAACATAACCTACACTATATGGACAAAGGTATTTGGGACACCTGCTCATTCATTGAGTCTCTCCTCTCCAAGGAAGATGTTCTACTAAAATTTGGTACATTGTAGTGATTTGATTGCGTTCAGCCACACCTTTAGTGAGGTCAGAAAGTTGGATTCCCACAACACTTCACTCCAAATTCCTCATCTTGACCCAAACGTGCTGGATGGAGCACCATCCAGTTCCACTGCTCCACAGCTCAGTGTCGGGGGGGCTTTATACCCCTCTGGCCCACGCCTGGCATTAGACGTGGTGCCTCAAGGTTCATGTTTGTTTATCTGCTCCAGAGAGTCCTATTCTATTGGCAGTACTTCTCTACACGGACAAGACAAGCTGACTGCATCTTTATCAGCTACAGGTGCAACTTAAAGTAGCTTAAATTATTCATTAGAAGAGGTGTCCACAAACTTTTGGACATATAGTGTACTTGTGCTGAACTGCTACTAATTTACGTTGTTTTTGAATTATTGTCAATTTGTTCTTTTACCATTTTTAAACACTTTGTAGAGAACCCAGCTAAGATCCGCTCTGGGACTGTTCTTGATGAGCTGTGGGGACGTGGCCACTCTAGAACCTCCAGTTATGCCAGCCAGCAGTCAAAGCTATCAGGTTTGGAACTTTTCTGGTCCATCCATCCATTTTCTGAACCGCTTATTCCTGAATAGGGTCACGGGGGAACCAGTGCCCAGGATTTTGATTTGCTGGACCTGAAATGCAATTCAAATACAACCGTCTTATATAATAGCAGCCTTGACTCTAACATGGTAACAGGTAATGATGCTAGTATGCTAGTAGTACTGAAGTGTCCCTGCTGTCGTCCACTGTGCATCGCAGATGTTATTTATGGTGGATTGGGCTTGTACAGGAACATATGCTGTAACGTAACAGATCAGAGGAGTCCTTGGTCCATTTGTAGACCTTTTCCATCCTCCTGGAATGGGTTCTGTTTGGGTCGCGAACCTGATTTTGAACCGTTCTGCATTTCCACCAACAAAAAGTTTCGGGAACCTGAAAAGTTCCCGAAAATCTTTGGTTGGCAACGTCTGTAACAGCACAAATGCTTGCAGGTCATCTATACACGCTACCATCTTCTCACTTCCATTTACTGACCCTGTGCAGCCCCTCTGTTGATGACATATTCTGTGACGTATCCTCGGTTCCACTAAAACTAGTGTAAACACAGGCTGGTTTCACTAAGGTGTGAGAGGACACCAAGGTGTCTTATAAGCCCGAATTGAACCAGTTCAAGAACCAGAGTTCTTTTGGTGGAAAAGACCTGGTGGAGTCTTGAAGAACAAAATTGACCACGCCCTTCTCTGGGAGCATGTTAGCTGTCAGGCAGCGAATCGGTGGCTTCACATATATCTGAGATGTTCTTCTCTTCGTATGTACATGATTTACATGTCAACAGTCGAACGTATGCTTCTTTATGGTGTCCACTAGGCTACAGCACCAGTCACTCACGCTCCTCAAGCCTGACTGAGCTCTCCCATAAGAGGAACATCTCAGTGGACAGTGCCTCGATAGGGGTGGGGAGCCTAGCAGAGACCGGCAATGACAGAGAATCCACCCTTTGTCATCCCTCATCCCTTGCAGCCAGCGATCCTCAATTTCTGAGCTCCACGTCACACTGCAGCAACACAGACAGAGCCAGCAGGTACCGGAGTGTGTGTGGGTGTGTGGGTGTGTGGGCGTTGGGGGCGGGGAGGTGGTCACTCATAACGTACTCCACATGTACGTATAATTTTTTGGTCAAATGTGTGTTTGTATACACATGAAGATTGTGTATCTGTGTCTCAGGCACACGGTAAAGCAGGACTCTGTGGAATCCCAGTTGAAAAGGATGGATGCTACCAGAGTAGATGCAGATGACATTGTTGAGAAGATCTTACAGAGCCAAGATTTCAGCCACAGCATACTGGACTCCAGTGCTGAGGGTATGTTCTTCTTCTCTCTCTCACACACACACACACACACACACACACACACACACACACACACACACACACACAAACCCATCCTCAAGTCGAAGTATTGTAACTTAACTCAAGTGAAAAAACATTACTTGTCAACAACTGCAAACCACTGCTCTTACATTATAGAACAGCTGTGGAGCTTCTGACCGTCTCCAGCGTCTGAGTGTAGGATCCTCAGATGGACGAACGGTGGTGCCGTTAAAGTAGCATGGACAGTTGGAATACAGAGCATAAACATAAAAGTGGAATTTATTTCACCATCTCAATCCAGTACTCAACAATCTGATTAGATTTAGTCAGTAATCCGATCCATACATTTACCTGCACTCGGGCAGTTAGACGATGGGAGAAGTCCGGGTTTACATGAATAATCAGATTCCACTGCGGGTTCACGCCTCTGCTTTGTACTAAATGCCCGTCCCCCTGATCAGGGACAGCTGAGGCTCATCAGGAAGAGTGCACATGCAGACTGAGAGAAATCAGACTGAGGTGTTTACATGGGCTGAGAAATCGAATTACGAAGCTAAAATCCAGCTCTTTATCATGTTTCTTAATCGGATTTCCAGACCTTAATCCATAGAAATGAGAGTGCTTGAATGATCCCTGGAATCATCAAACCACAGCTGTGGTGTGGAGTTCAAATTTCACTCAAGAATAATATGGCCATATAACATAATAATAATAATAATAATAATAATAATAATAATAACAAATAATCAGCATACTTTGACAGTTGTCAGGTATTGTAATTAACATTAGAAATATTTAAAATCTCATCAAAATCATAGGATTTTGCAAAACGTTAGATTATTAATTCTGTATTTATATCTAAAAAGTAGCTCATTTTCTTCTATAAAAAATAACTATAAGAAACACTTTTTATAAGAAATTATCAGGTGAATGACAATCTGTCACATGACCCCTGTATCATGATGTGAACCGTATCGTCCTAGTTTTCACCCGTTCTGTGGTGTGTCACCGTTTCTCTTGAGCATATTGAAAGTTTTATTCGTATCGTCGAGCTCTGATACAGTGTTTAAATTACTTTATGAAACTGTACGTCAGTGTTTCTCTGTTTTTACTCTGTGAAGGTTGTGTGTAGTTGTTGGGTGTCTGTCATTCTTGCATGTTGGAAACATCTGTGGTTCTGTGGCGTAGTGAAAATAATACTGTCACCTTGGTTATTTCCCCTTACAAAACAAATAAGTGAAACACACACACACACACAGACACACACACACACACACACACACACACACTGAACTCTGGCAGAGTGTGTGTTTTTGGTAGCACTGGTTTGAATGTGGCTCTACAAACACATTTTAACAAACTACCGAACTCCAAGGGTTCGTTACTGCATGTGTGCATTTGCACATCTGTGTCAGCAATAGGGTCAACGTTAAGTAGCTGATTAGAAAGGGTGTCCATAAATATATGGTTTCCCTAAAATAACAGTGTTTTTACTGGTGAGGGTGGAGCACCCAGTCAGAACAAAACCTGCTGGACCTGAAATACCTACCTGTGTTTACTGGAGTTTGGGAACCATAGCTGAGACACCTCGAAACAATGTCCTCGTACAATTGGTGTGTCTGTTTCAGCCATTTCTTCGTACATTGTTTGTATTGATTGTGTGCGTGTGTGTCTTCTCTCCAGAGGAAGGTCTGCGGCTGTTCGTCGGCCCCGGTGGGAGCACGGCCTTGGGCACTCAGAACATAAGGTGTGTTCTTTTGACACCTTTACTAGGGTGTCCATGGCAACTGATGTTCTTTCATGTTTGCGTCGCCTCAGCTGGAGCTGATTACAGCGAGTTTACTGCGTAGATATCTTATGAAAATATGGTGTGTATTGTGTTTCTGACTTTGCTGGGTCACTGATGGGTGTGGGCTGATAAAGCTTGTTTCTCTCTCTCTCTCTCTCTCTCTCTCTCTCTCTCTCTCTCTCTCAGGGTTGGTACTGGTGCCTTTGAGCAGGTGGTTATTAAGCGGTAGATGCCATCTGAGCTGGACCCAGATGACGGACACAGAAGTGATAGGTGTGACCTCATCCAAAGCGAGGCCGATGTAAACACTGCAGGCTCACTATCCTCCTGTAACCATATCAGATGCAACGCTGCGCCCTCTTGTGGTTAATCATGTGCACAGATTGTGCCGTCTTTAGCCCTCATTCTCAGTATCAGGAATTCAGTTTGAACAAGTAAAATGTTATTATTAGCTTGTAAAAAAAATGGAGAATTGTGAGCAAGAATTTGATTTCTGAGTCAAGTTCTGTTCTCAATAATAAATTCATTGTGACTTTATTTTTTACTTCAATGAAAGGTCACTAAAATGATGTCTCAGTATTGGACAGTATTGGACAGTATTGAGTATTTAACCTAAAGCCTGTGTTATTTTAACTACATTGCTGTATTAAAAGAACCATAGTCTGGGTTCTGTTGCGATTAGTGCATTGCAGCCATCTAGCAACTTCATAGCAACCACCTGGAATACCATAGCATCCACTTGACAACACCATAGCAGGGGTGTCCAATCTCATCCAGAAAGGGCCGGTGTGGCTGCAGGTTACCTGAAGACTGAGACCAACCAGCCACACTGTCTCTTTGTGGATGAGATTGGACACCCCTAGTGTAAGAGAACATACCAACCACACCAACGATATGCAGTTGCTGAGTGGTTGCTATGGTATCCTAGGCCAGGGGTCTCCAATCTTTTGCAGGTTTTCACTCCAATCGATCTGAAGCTCGCCTGATTCCACTTGTGTAATCAGTTGGTCTCAAACCGTTGATCAGGAGCCACGTCAGCCCTTTGCGGAAAAGACTGGACACCCTGTTCTAAGTCGTTCCTGAAGTATCCTAGATGGTTGTTATTCTGTTGCTAAGTGGTTGCTATGCAGATGCTAGGAGGTTCCTGCGGTATCCAAGTTGGTTTGTTAAGCATAACCAAAACACCACCCAGACTTAAGTACTGTTAACCCAGCAGTGTATCACATTCAACCTGGTGAAGTTATAATTGTTGTATTTATTATATAAATATTTTTACATGTCAATGAAATCAATTCAGTGGTTCTTGCATGTAAAATTCAAACTTTAATACATAGATGTAATATTATATTTTGCACATTTCACTCACGATAATTACATTTATCTGCTTATTATATATGACGATGTCGTATAATAGTTTTACTGACCCCAGTATCACCCATATGTTTCTTACAGAGGAGAGAACATTAACGTGAATAAGCCAGACGCCGACTTTCTTTAAAAACAGCTGTTTCTTTTTATTTCTGTTTTATTGTTTGTAATATTTAAGTT
The DNA here is from genome assembly GCA_034509495.1 of Acestrorhynchus altus. Lineage (NCBI taxonomy): Eukaryota > Metazoa > Chordata > Actinopteri > Characiformes > Acestrorhynchidae > Acestrorhynchus > Acestrorhynchus altus. The sequence goes on along the minus strand of CM067502.1, from coordinate 2,725,645 downwards.
ATATTCTAGTTAATTTGCATGAATATTCGAAGCGATCAAACATTCACTGCTCTTTAAAGATGCTCGTTAATTATATTCTTACAGTATTATCATGATTACATATCATAAAAGGTAAATATTATGGTTTATTACAGTCATTTCTCAGACAACATATCGTCCATATAAATTTCATTGTGACAGGTCTACATTTAAAACTTCATTTTTTACTCATTTTTAATATCATTTTACTTGTTCACACTGAATTTCTAATCACATGGATTAAAATCTTTACAGCTGGTCTGTTAAATGGTTTTAATCGTTGAAGTATAAACCTGTTGGATGGAATTTGTGCATTTTCTCTTTATAAAGGAAAAACTCCTAAAGCTGATTTACTGAAGTCCTCATCAGAAACAGACGAGAACATGCATTACTGTTTAATTTTTTATAAAAGCTCTTGTTTCAGCAGTTACGGGCAGTTCTGCGTTGTTTGTCTGCAGGTGTTGGTTGGTATTTTACTGCCAGTTTCGCAGCCTGTCTCTGAGAATCCATTGAGACCTTGACTGTTGTTTATTTTCTGCCTGAAATACTTTAAAATGCTGTCTTCACTGTTTTAAGGCCAAAGACACAACTGTTCAATGCAAACTGTGTAGATGAATTTCTGTCACAGTGGTGTTATTTTTGTACTTTTGGAGTATCTGCTGTCCGCTGGATACAATAAAAAGATGTTTGCAGTATCGGAGGAGGAGTGGTTTGATGTACAGTGCGATTCAGCGTTTTTTGGGCGGATGCTGCCGTTTTCTAGGCTTCATAATTCAGGATCAGAGTAAACTACAGACATGATACACATATGGAAACACTACTGCTGCCTTCTTTGCCAGCACTGTTAAAATTTCAGCATTAACATCCTGGGAAGGGATAATACTGATGCAAACACAAATGACAACAATAATAAAGGACATTCAGGTTGTAATTTTGTATTTCAAAGAACTTATAAATATTCAAATGTCAATCTAATCATTACATCTCAGAAATCCTGTTGGGAATTGATCATTAAGAGTCTTGAAAATGAAACGGGAGGGGAAAAAAAAACGCTGCAAAACATTGAAGTATGAAATATTTCAATAAAACATGGTCAAGATAACACAGATATTTAAATTCTGTTAATATTTACATCTCTTATGAAGACAAATTCGAGTCTCCTATAAATAGGCCAAGCTATGAAAACATCCCCCCTTATCAGTCTATGAGATATGAAGTTCATGATGATTATATTGATCATCTGTCAGTCTAATTAAAAAAGGTTCTGGCCTTGTCCTTACAGAACCTGCTACAGCACATTCTGCATCAGTCTGAAGACCCAGTTTAGCAAAGGGTTCTCTGACTGTTCGTGGATCATTTCTAAATGTAAGTGTGCACACGGACCCACTGTACTGTGCGGTGAAACACACACACACTGGTGAATTTGCACACTATGGAGCAGGCCTATCCACGGTTCCCTGGGAGCAATTGGGGAGTTAAGAGGGGACACTTCAGTCATGTCCTGTCAGTTCAGGACCATCAAAACCAGCACAATACGATATGCCAGCAGCTTCTTCCCCTCAGCTGTAGCTCTCCTCAATCTTTCTGATCTCTGATCAGTCACCGCACTGACTATCTGTCTGTGTGTCTTGCCCAAACATTGAGGACGAGGATGGGATCTGTTTGTCCAGTGACCTACTCGGACAATCCCTACTGGGAAAAAAAAAACTGGCTGGTTGACCGACAGATCTCTCTATTCTCTTTAGGGCACTTCAGCAATAATTTTATAGTATAGAGAACAGGAAGCCCATCGTTTATTAAAATGGGAAAAGTGGTTTGTCTTGGAGAGCAAAACATCCAGCAAGGTTTATTTACCGTCTAAAGCCAAAGGGTTCCATTTTTGGCCTGATATCAGCAAAATGACAAATCTGATCTATGTAAACTTCTAGAACAATGTCTGTAGAGCCAAAAATATTGAGGAAGACAAATATTTGTTCCCTTAATTTTAATTTAATAATCTGTTCAGAATCAGAATTACATTATTATTCCAAATACTTAAAACTGCGATCATCTATGTAAAATATAAAAACAGAAAGATAAAGATAAAAAAAAATAAAAATAACAAACAGAGTAATATAAAGAATAAGCAGAATAAACACTTTGAATCAGCAAAAATAAACTCTTTTGAAATATATATGTATTAAAATACTGATGAAAAGTCCAATGGTTATAAAAATAAATAAATATGAACATCCACAAATAAAATGAACAAATTGCACAAGTGAAATATAGTGGTTTGTAGTGGTCATCCATTAAGGGAGGAGTTACTGAGTTTCAAAATTATATAATCCCTCAATGTCATAATTTTTTACATTTTACAAGTTCCCTGAAATGAATAAATTCAATAAATGTATTTCTTTAATTTAACCATCTGTTCCCTGAATTTAATCCATTCATGTCCCTTCCGTTTAAAAATGTGTTCATAGCTGTTTATCAATCAGTTTTCTGTTATATTTATGTTTGACTTTCTTGTAAAGTTATAATTATGTTTAATTTTTTTTAATAAATATATATTTTTGTTTGATTTTTTTAATGAATTTATATTTGTTAGAATTTTTAATACATTTATTTGTTTGAATTGTTTAATGAATTTATATTTGTTTTAATTTTTTAATGAATTTATATTTATGTTAGAATTTTTTATTACATTTATATTTATCTTTGATTTTTTTTAATGAATTTATATTTATGTTTGAATTTTTTATTACATTTATTTGTTTGAATTGTTTAATGAATTTATATTTGTTTGAATTGTTTAATGAATTTATATTGATGTTTGAATTTTATTTTGTAAAGTTATAATTGTGTTAGAATGTTTTGTATGTATATATTTGTATTTATTGTAATGATTTGTTTCACTGAGAGCTAAATTAACCTGCATTGCACCAAAACGCGCCGATTTAAATCGTCTACAAACGTAACTTCCGTTTCCGGCTCGTTCCTGGCGGCGCGTTGGCCATCTTGTCGTCCGGTGGAGAGAAAGCGGGAGCGGATCCGTTACAGACGGCCTTCGACTATCCGCCTCCGCCGCCGCCCCCGCCGGGTGAAGGCCGCCTCCCCGACCGCCCTGCCGGGTGAGGGCCGCCGTCCCGCCGGGTGAAGGCCGCCTACCTGACCGTCCCGCCGGGTGGACCGCCCCGCCGGGTGAAGGCCGCCCGCCGGGTGAAGGCCGTCCCGCCGGGTGTAGGCCCGGGCCGCTGTAGCGTTGGTGGCGGATGGAGGTGTAGGGCCGCGGGCGGCGCCATGGCGGGGACCCCGCAGCAGCAGCAGCAGCAGGCCGGGGTGAAGCCCTCCTCCGGGAAACACGGCAATGTGTTACCGCTGTGGGGCAACGAGAAGACCATGAACCTCAACCCCATGATCCTCACCAACGTGCTCTCCTCCCCCTACTTCAAAGTCCAGCTCTACGAGCTCAAGACCTACCACGAGGTGGTGGACGAGATCTACTTCAAGGTACCGTCGAGCAGGTGCAAAACAAGAGGGGACACAACCAGAGTGAGCCCCACAGTGGGGACACAACCAGAGTGAGCCCCACAGTGGGGACACAACCAGAGTGAACCCCACAGTGGGGACACAACCAGAGTGAACCCCACAGAGGGGACACAACCAGAGTGAACCCCACAGAGGGGACACAACCAGAGTGAACCCCACAGAGGGGACACAACCAGAGTGAACCCTACAGAGGGGGGGGGGGTTAAATACCATGATTTTATAAATTTAATTTTAATTTTGGGGACGCGTTAAAATTCAGGTTATTTATTTAAATTTTGAGGACGCTTTAAAATTCAGGGAATGATTTATTAAATTGAGAATTGTTTCAAATACGGGGACACAAAAATGCAGCCTGTCAAACTCCATCTTTTCTTCTTTAATGGTATTTTAATAAACCGCCTCATGGCGTGGCTTTATGATCTGATTCCATTGTGATTAATGAAGGTGTTCTGTTTAATACAATTATTGCTGAGCTCTGGTGTCTTTCCTCAGGTGACCCACGCGGAGCCGTGGGAGAAAGGCAGCCGGAAGACTGCAGGACAGACTGGAATGTGCGGAGGGGTAAGTAGAAGTACGTGCCTTTGAACTTTTCTCTGTCTCTTCTAAAGAGAGAATCTGAGCTCTTCCTCAGAAGAACTGAGCCCGTTTGGTAGTTTTGAGAGGAGCAGAGCAGACTTAGAGTAGTGTGACTTAGATTTCCATGTCCAGTATATGTCCTCCATGTCCAGTATATGTCCTCCATGTCCAGTATATGTCCTCCATGTCCAGTATATGTCCTCCATGTCCAGTATATGTCCTCCATTTCCAGTATATGTCCTCCATTTCCAGTATATGTCCTCCATATCCAGTATATGTCCTCCATATCCAGTATATGTCCTCCATATCCAGTATATGTCCTCCATATCCAGTATATGTCCTCCATATCCAGTATACGTCCTCCATATCCAGTATACGTCCTCCATATCCAGTATACGTCCTCCATATCCAGTATACGTCCTGTCAACGCTGTCTGTTCTTGGTGTTTGAAGATCGTGTTTGCATTGCAGGTCCGAGGTGTCGGCACGGGAGGTATCGTGTCCACTGCGTTCTGTCTTCTCTATAAGTTGTTCACGCTGAAACTGACCCGCAAGCAAGTGATGGGTCTCATCACCCACACAGACTCGCCGTACATCAGAGCGCTCGGCTTCATGTACATACGGTAAGACTGTCCCTCACCCTGTCGTTCGGGAAACGCCGAATGTTATTCGTCCAAAAGATACAAATCTTCTGTCACTGAACTTGGTTTTAAATCGTGTCCGAGTTTGTTTCTGTGGACGTTTAAATCTTCAGTTTTTAACCCTTTCCACCTCGGCACAGAACACATACGATTAGAACCCGCAGAACCGACTCTTTCTAACAGTAGTGATGATGCAGTGAAGCATCTGCGAGTAATTAATTGTGGAAAATCATACTTTTATAAAAATTTATAGCTGTTTTTAGAAGCTCCTGTTATTAAAATCCAATATAATAAAGCAGTTTTATGACCTGAGATGTTGGACATTTTGGTTCTGAACAAATAATTTTAGGTTCTGGGCTTCTGTGACCAGCGGTTTTAGAGATTAGCACAGATCCAAGAGGCAAAATCAGCCAAAAAAATTACGACTGCCTCAATTTTTCACACATTTTGTCCCAGTAATAAGCTATTTTATAAAATATCATCATTGTTTTTTTATTCTAAACTTATAAACACCAATCTGCAACTGATTTGTTTAGATGTCAATTTTAAGTCTCTAAATTCAAATTTTGGCAATTTTTGATGACAACTTGGTGTCTTTCATCAAGATATTAAACTTCTGATAGTATGGACATAAAATAATTACATATTTAAGAAGCCAAAGGCCTTCCATAAAGATATCATATGTCATGTGACCATCTCATGTAATTACTGTGTTATTACACAACAAAGAGGCAAAATTGTACAGAGACACGGCTTGTATAGCGAGGGCTCTACGGAAAGACAGAATACGTCAAGGCTGTTTGGTTTATGAAATGGAGGAAAAATTGATAAATCATTTCATTTTCATGAAACTTACACATGATGCTTTATATATTCATAAATAAGACACGAACGTCAGCCTGGGAACATCTAATGAACCTTGACTGAAGGTTGAGATCTCTCTGCCCACTATGAGTGAAGGCACTTTGGAGAAAAGCGGTGCAGGATTTTATGGAAAGATAGCCTGTCCGACTGTTAAACACGGAGTGGCTGGATCATGCTTTGGGGTTGTGTTGCAGCCAGTGGCTCATAACGTGTACTGAAGGTTAACTGATGGAAAGTGGATGCAGAGCATCAGGATTATATCAGGAATGAGGTCAGACAAAGCAGACTCTTCAGGAGGTGGTACGAGATGCATCTGAGCCATGTTAGTGATGTAACCACACATCCGTCTCTCTCAGATGTGTCCCACAACCGAAACCCCTCCCAGTACAGCCAGTAATCCACTTCCGACCATCAAAGTTGGATTTGCTTCTGACTCTTCAGAAACGTCTGAGATATACCGACTCCTTCTCCTGTGTGTTACGGTTTTGCAGATACACGCAGCCCCCGGCCGACCTGATCGAGTGGTATGAGCCCTTTCTAGATGATGAGGAGGTATGTCGCCACGGGTAATGCTTTCACCTTTCTTTTACATTTAATGTAGAGGAGCACGGGTTGTTTCGTGACTGAGCGCTGCAGTTCAGCACCACCTGTCAGGGACCACGCTTTGACCGCTGCACGACGGCGGTCAGGCATTTCGGGTAAAGCGAGTCAAAGTCCGCCGCAGGAATTTTCAGAGGCAGATCTTCACTTGCTTGACCTGAAAAGCCCACCGCTGTTCTGTGAAGCATGTTCTTGTGCGTTGCTCTCAGCAGAAACCTGAATCTGAACCAGAAGAACACGTACGAGTTTTCGAAAAAGATCAGACGTTTATTCATAAATACTCGCATTCAGATCAAACTTCAGGTGTTTGGTCGTCCAGGAAACTCAAATGTGAAGAATGGCTTTAGTTTTTCTTTCATTTTGTTAAATTAAAATTTGCTGTCCTGCACGTCCCCACACATCGGCGGTCTGGTGGTGACGGACCGCTTCTGCGGGACGCGAAAACATCAAGCACCGCATACGTACGGTGCACAAAACCGCGCCTCATTTATTTACACGCCACAAATTATGGGCTGGTATTTTTGAACAAACCTCCTATAACGTTGTTTGGTATTAAATCAAAAATTCCAGTGCATGCGGGAGTCGTTTCGTCTGTCACCCGTTTGTTCGTACAGTCTCAGCCTCGTGACAGGTGGTCCTGCATCCTGCGGTCGTGCGGTGGCTCGGTACGGAACGACCCGTGCGATTGTTCAGAGGAATGAAAACGAACGCTTCGTTGAGGTTGTGACGCTCACTGCTGACATTTCACCTTTGCCTTCATTGAGCTTAATGCTTTTTCTGGCACAGCGTTCCGCGTCCTTGCCCTCGTTATGCCGTGGTAAGTACAATACCACGCTGAAGGGTTCAGAACTTTACTGTTTGGTTCGGTGTTGATCAGGTTCATCAACACCTGCTTCAAATTGTACTTCGTCCAGTAGGGTCGTTTAATTCTGGCAGTCCCTTTCCCCACGTGCAGTGGAGCTCAAACTCTGAGCCAACTGCGTGACTGCCTGTACCAAAGAAAATACCCCGTCAGTCATTGATTAGGTGTATCTGTCCTTAAGGTGTGCATGCTTATGCATGTCCATACACCGAGGAACAGATGCGTTGTGGTCCGTTATGATTACAGCTGTTTGTGTAAGCCGTGGGTGGGCAACCCTGCTCCTGGAATGGCAGCTTCCTGCACAGTGTGCTCCAGCAGACCTACCGAGTTGACTCGGGTGATGTTGAGCAGCAGTCACTCCGGGACAAGTTTCCCACCCCCGGTGTACGCGATGGTTCTGCCTCTCCGGCTAACTGCCCTGTTCTCTTTCTCAGATGGCCTTGTGCAGCAGGTGAATGGGGCTAATGTCTCAGCACTGCAGGTTTGCCCTTCATAAACTCAGGCTGCCTTCTTTCCCGTGTACCTTGAGGCCTTAGGACCATTATAGTGTCTTCAGGTCCAATGTTCTGATTGGATTAAAGTTCACCTCTTTGGTCTTAAGGTTACAGAATTGAGGTTTGGATATTATACAGGGTCATGTATTGCAATATCGTGGATCAGTAAGCCGGTTTTGGGGATGCCGTGGTATTAAAAGTGATGATATGTCACTGAAGAAGGGATGCCGCCAGTTAGTTTCAGTTGATTAATGAAGAAATGAATCGGCAGGTTAATCTGTGAGGAACAGGATCATCACGCAGCTTGATTTATTGGTGTTTTTAAATGTAATAATTATGTATTTCCGTTTAAAATATTAAACCCAATATTCTGAATTACCGTTCACGTTACTGTGGTCAGAGGAGTCTGAGCAGCCGGAGTCTGAGCATGTGTAGATGGCGGTCTCTCCCCACGTCCCCGAGGCATCGGTTACTCATATCTGAGCTGGGCATATGCTGTTTTCCTACATGGACATTTCTGTGTGTGTAGTAGTTACACCGTCAGAGGTGTTCGTGCTACATGTGGGTCTGCAATGCGAGTCCGTGCTGTCCGCTGGTTCTCCAGAACTAAACTGGTCTTCCTCTGTGGACCATCAGACCATTGCAACTTATCCAGAATGCAGCAGTGTGTCTTGTCTTCAATGTTCCTAAATTCAGTCTCCCCTGCTGCTTCCCTTCACCGTCTTCCTGTAGCTGAACATCAGATTCAGAACCTTGATGACCTACAAGGCCAAAAATGGACCAGCCCCTCCATACATGATGGCAATGGTCAAAACTCGAGCTGTATCAAGAGCCCTTCAAGCTTCAAGTACAGCTCGGTTTGACCCACCGTCCCTCAAAACACAAGGAGAACATGCATCCAGACTCTTCTCTGTTCTGGCACCAAAATGGTGGAATGAACTTCCCCTGGGAGTCTGAACAGCTGAGTCCCTCACTGTCTTCAAACGCAGACTGAAGACTCACCTGTTTCAGGAGTATTTAACTCCATAAAGACATTTGTTTCAACAGGATCTAAACGTGAGGAATCTCTAGATTCCAGTCTCGTTTACTAGCGAAGGATATTTTTCCGAGTGAACAGTAAAGCACTTTAGTAAGTCGCTCTGGAGAAGGACGTCTGATAAACGCTGTAAATGTAGCCTGAATATGAGAATATTAAGCTTGATGAAAACAGAGGTGAAGTTTGAGCATTGAATCATCACAAACAGGGTCGTAAAACCAGTGTACGAGTTTGTCCTCCTGCATTGCACAAAGTGCTTTCCCTGCTCCAGCACCTGATTTTGAAGCGCTGCAGTTCATTTTACAGGAAGTTTAGGAAACATCTCTTCAGATTTGCAATATTAAATTTTGTATCAGTTCACAAACATTGCATCACTAATGGCAGGTCATTTTTTACTCTCTTAATAAATGTACACTTTCTAGTTGATGTAAAACATGTGAAGAATTTGTGCTTTTATTATGTAATGTTTCAGAAAAAGCTGTGAAACTATTCAGAAATTTGAACTGTTAACCTTACGATTGCCTCACACTCGCTAGGCCCCATTCGGGTGGAGTTCTGTGGAAGATCAGTTCTGTGGAAGGCTTGAATACTCTGGGGTGGAGCAGGGAAAGCTCTAAAGTGTGTGGTGCAGGACGCGTCCTGGTTGTTGTTGGCTGTGCTGTGTGAGTGTCCGTCCGTCGGTGTGCGTCATTAATGCCACCGTTTGTGTGTGTGTGTGTGGAGCAGGAGCTGGACGTGAAGGCAGGCGGAGGTTGCGTGATGACAGTCGGGGAGATGCTGCGTTCCTTCCTTACTAAGCTCGAGTGGTTCTCCACGCTGTTTCCACGGATACCCGTGCCTGTGCAGAAGATGATCGACCAGCAGATGAAGAACCGCCCACGCAAACTCCCACAGAAGGAGAACAAGGAGGAAGAGGAGGATGGGGAACGGCACCGCTCCAGGTACACCAGCAGGGCAGTCCAGAAGGGACGGTTTTACAGCCCAGCTCTCAAAAGACACTTTATTTAGGAAATTAACTCTGATTGGTCTGTCAGAGATGTCTCAAATGTATCTGTGATGCAGCAGCAGTGAAGGTTAGGATTTGGGTTGAGGTCAGTGTTAGTTCTTTACCTCACCGTGTTTAGACACTTTGAGCGGTTGATTGTATCAGACACATCAGCAGCACATGAGCGCAGCAGCGGGGTAACTGTTCTCGTTGTTGATCTGAATTTGCTGTGCGTATGTCTCGACAGGACGCCGAGGAGAACCCCAAGCCCCCGGAGATCACCAAACCGCTCACGCAGTCGCAGCCACCACCGAGAGCGACGCGGGGCCAGCTTTGACCGTGAGCTGGAGAGGGAGCGAGACCGCCAGCGAAAAGAGAGAGAGGGAAAGGAGCGAGACAGAGAGAGAGACAGGGAAAGAGACAGAGATCGAGGAGAGAGAGACAGGGCTGCAGAGAGGGACAGGGAAAGAGAAAGGCGCCGTTCCAGAACTCCTGACCGCGTCCCGGAGCGGCGCAGGAGTCGCAGCAGGGAGCGGCGCAGGAGTCGGAGCTCCACTCGTGAGAAGAGGAACGAGAGGAAAGAACGAGAGAAGGAGAGGGAGGGAGAGAGCGAGAGAGAACGTAGCCGACGAACAGAGCGGGAGCATAAAGATCGGGGCAGCGCAGGAGAGAAGGAGAGGGAGCGTTCGAAAGACAAAAGGAGCAAAGGAGAGGCTGAGGAACGCCGGCACAAAGAGGAGAAGGAGGAAAGGAGGCACCGCGAGGAGAGGAAGAGTAAACGCTCCAGCCGGAGCCGCAGCAGGGAGAAAAGGCATAAAGCGGAGCGCTCCAGCAGAAAACGCTCCCGCTCCAGGAGTCGCCAGGAAGCGGGAGAGGAGAAGAGCAGGAAGCGGGAACGCAGCCATAGTAAAGAGCGATCTCACAAGAGCAGTTCCAGCAAAGAGCGCTCCCACCGACGAGAGTCCAGCAATGGCAAAGAGCACCGACCCAGGAGCCCCAGTCCGGAACCGGGCGACGGGACTCACGGCAGCCGGGCTGAATCGCCTTGAGCTCCGAACACCTTTGACACGCCCCCTTTACCTCCCCCCCCACCCTGTTTCTGTCTTTGTCTTCTAGGACCTCGTCAAGCAAGAGAAGTGAAAACAGCATGACGTCCCTGGAATTTTCCTTCGGCCCGTTTTTTCCCGTTATGTCACTTCCTGTAGATATTGCCCACCATTTTTTTTGTTCCTCCAGGCAGCAGAAGGAAGAAATCCCAGAAACCCCTTCTCCACTCAGTCATGTATGTAACGAAAAAGACCAAAAAAATGCTTTTTAAATGTTTTGTTTTTGTTTTCAGGAAATCTTCCAAAAAGGTTTTTGTACATAGTTTAAGGGGAAAATGTTTTAAATCCTTTAAAGGACACGCAGAGCAAAGCTGGCAGAAGAGCAACAGTGTAGACCTACTGAAGTTGTGCCGTGTCCAGGTCATTTCTCTGTTGCATCTCATTTCCTAATAAAAATCTTGTATGAAAAGGAGGACGTCTCTGTCTGAGAACGTGAGTTTTTGTTTGTATTGGTGCTGAAAACAGCAGAATATTAAAACATTTATACAAACATTTGTTATAACGTATGAAATGTTGGGTTCATTTATTTAATAGCTTATTTGCACAGAAAATACAGAACATTTGACATGAAGATCTCGCTGTTTATTATATGAACTTCTACAGAGACGAGCAGCGGAAATCTATCGGACGAAATGATTTGGAAAATAGGAAAGAACAGGAAGTCCGTTGTTGAACGTTGGTCCAGCAGTTTGGACCCAAAGAGACATTCAGCTGTACGAGTGCGAGATCTCTGCTTTAAAGACCTCAATCAAACTCATTTACACCTTTACTAAGATGAAGAAATTCTTAGGAAGAAACTGAGACCCGTTGTTCTTTATTTTCTTAAAATTGACGCTCGTCTTGAGCCCTGATTTTCTCGCCGGAATTTTAGTCCCGTCCAGATACAGACGATCATTTTTCCATTTCTGCTCCAGTAGAAATTCCGATCTCGCACCTCCTGTCAAACTGGTGCTAAAAATCCCCTCAGGTGTTATTATTTGAGGTATATATGTGGTGGCGGAGACATTCAGTTACGTTGTACGTGGCACAGATACCTCTGAGTTTTTCACGTCTGCAGACGAAACGACTACGTCCTGCCTGGTTCATTAATGCAGTTATTTTCAAACTAACCACGAATTGGTAATAAGGTTGGTTGTCATCTTCCAAAACTCAGCAGTCAAACCACAAATTACTTGCCTTTTTGGACGAGGTGTCCACGCAAATCTGTCCTTTATGGTGAGTTGTTTTATCCCGTGAGAACTGGTCATAAATAACTCTGGTTCTGTGGGTAAAACTAATCCCATCCAAACAGGGTTTATCCAATTAATTGCATTGTTAGAATTAATGTCTTATTTTTACAGGATTAAATGTTTATCAATCAAAAATTTAGGTCATTTTTTTAAAAATCTCTGACTGTTGCACAAATTTATAAAAAAGGAATTTAATTGGGTGTTTAATGAGCCTCAAAAATGCTGCACAAAGAAGCCGGTTTTTCTTCTGTCTCTGTAACGGAACACGCTACCATCTTCTCGGTTCTACAGGTTAGTTAAAAAACACCAAGGTTCTCATGAGCCTGAACGAAACCAGTTCACGAACCAGAGGTTTTCTGGTGGAAAATGCCTACCAGTCAGAACCAAATCCTGGGCTGGACCTGAAATGCCCGCCTCTCCTACTGAGGACGTGTCCTACCTTGGCTGCCTGGCCTGCAACCGTTTCTCAACCCTGGTCCTGGAGGCACCAGTACCCTGCATATTTTAGAGCTTTCCCTGCACCCAGTACCTCCAACTGACCAGCTTAACAAGCCCTTCAGAGTTACAGATGGTGTGTTAGAGCTGAGATGTGTGGGGGAGGGGTGCCTCCAGGGCCAGGGTGAGACTGGTCTAACTCACTTCAGAATTAGAATTTGGGTTTTCTAACCCGTTTTTTACGTAATTTGGCGCGTTTCCAGCACAGGAAGAACGTTTCCCTCTTGTTTTTTTGCTTTAGGCTGGTGTTTATTAGACTTGGTGCATACATTACACATCTATACCTCTACTACTACAGCTACTCTCCAACACACAGCATCAGATGACATTCAGATCTTCATGAACTGACCGCATTAGAGCATTAGGAATAGTGGAACTGACCATACTAGAGATGAACAAAGGAGAGAAGTGGGGCACAAATCAACACAGACTAGTTATGTAGGAGAACCATATCAACACATATTGAACTATCAATAACCAGGAGGCCAGAAGTCAACTGTCCAATAGAATAAGAGCTGAGGGACCCATTGGATGGCCCTGAGGTCATCTGGTTTGCCATTTACTGTATGTCCAAATATTTATGGACACCCCTTCTAATGATTTTTAATGCATTCAGCCAATTTAAGCTGCACCCATTGCTGACACGCATGTGCAAATGCACACACAGCGTGTCTAGTCCCTGTAGAGAAGTACTGCCAATAGAATAGGACTCTCTGGAGCAGATAAACAAACATGAACCTGTTGACCGTTTGGGTAAATATGGATCAGTTTGAGAGCTGTGAGAGGTGTTTCATTAACCCTTTATTTATCAGAACTGAAGTGTGTTAGGTTGCGCCCCGCTCTCCCCTAAAACCCATCAGGTGATTTACTCACTGATAGAGCATGACTTTGATTTGATCGACAGCTTATAAGAATATTAATGGTCGTTCTCTGATGTTTCGGCACAAACAGTCTCCTCACCAGATCCAGTCCCTTCGCTTGGAGTTTCTCAGAGTAAAAAAGCTGATCTAGGGTTAGTCTTTCCCTTCATTTTCCCAACATCTTACAACCTGAGCTGATCCTAGATTAGCAATGTCACCCTCAAGAAACCCTCAAGAGTGACCCGAACATCACATGTTCCCTTAGCTCAGAGCCGCGGTCCGAGCACACACGGGTTCTGAGTAGGGCCCTTTGATGGAGGTGTTTCTGGCCGAAATGGAGACGCAGTACATCGTGGCCGGTCGGAGTTTGGAGACGATGAAGGCCTCTTCTTGTGTGCTCATGAAGACGGGTTCAGATGAGTCGGACTGTTCCCGGATCAGCAAGGAGTAGAACTCGGCTCCCTGCACAGGAGTCCATTCCAGCCAGAGAGAGTCTGCGGTCACCCTGGTGAACTGGGCCTGTGGGCCGGTCAGCTCATCTGTGGGTATCGATGGTTTTGTATGTGATGTTCTGATCTTTTCGTTAATTAATGTTTAATGTATTTATTTATATTAGAAAAACAAATGAACAATTGAATTGATTACATTAACAATGTTGGGTTTTAAATGAGAGAGAACAAAAAACTACCGTGACACTCACCCATCTCCGTCTGCCTCAGGTCTCTCCTCCTGCGGGCGGTTATGACTGGAACAAGGGAAAGGATAAATGTTTATAGTGGTGTTATCACTGGTGGATAATAACAGTGTCACTACTGTCACTACTGACACCTCCACCTCCCTGACTCTACACTCCATCAACTGTCTATTTTACTTTGTGGTTCTATAATTCCAGACTGTAGTTCATCTGTTTCTCTGCAGACTTTATTCTCCTCCTTTCACTCCAATCTTCAATGATCAGGACCCCACAGGACCACCACAGAGCAGCTATGATGTGGGTGGTGGGTCATTCTCAGCACTGCAGTCACACTGACATGGTGGTGGTGTGTTAGTGTGTGTTGCTGGTACGAGGGGATCAGACGCAGCAGTGCTGCTGGAGTGTTTAAACACTGTCCACTCACCTTCATCAGTACTCACAGGATGCTGTTGGATGGATATTTGTGGTTGATGGACTGGTTCTCATTTGTTCTCACTTGTAACACACCAACACTGAGAACGACCCATCACTAAAATAATACCTGCTCTGTGGTGGTAAATAAGGTGCTTTTAATATTATGGCTGATCTGTGTATTCTGATTGTCTATTGCTTTACAGCTGATATTTTTAATCCAGTGCTTGGGTTTGGACAGTCACTTTCAGTGACTACACAGACTGCAATTCTCGATAAATTGAAGGGATATCCACATAGAGGTCAGTGTGCTTGCAGTTTCTTGTACTTAGAATCTTTCTTCTCTGCTTGTAAGGTTAGGCTGTTTTCTCTGGATTTTACTTAATTAGACTCTGTAGGAACTTTAGTCTGTCTTATCTAACCGTGTACCTATCCTGTTAGTTGAAATCAGGTGTGGTTTCGGGTTAGTTAAGGTGTTAATTGCAGGGGCGGAGTTCCAGACTGCAATTCTCGATAAATTGAAGGGATATCCGCTACAGACCTTAAGTCTTAGGTTTGATGATAGAATTGTTGAGTTGACAATTTATAGAAACCTCTAGTTTCAACATGTGTTTTCCCATCCCAGTCTTTACATCCTGCCACACTAGAAGACGTTACCGCAGTAACAGAAATCGCAATACCAATAACCTCATTTACCCGCCTGCTTCATCAGATTCTCAGGTGATGGTATCTGGGGGGCTTTGGAATTGCCAGTCAGCAGTACAGAAAGCTGACTTTATCTCAGCCCTGGCATCTGCACGATCTCTGGACTTCTTGGCTCTGACAGAAACATGGATCACCCCTGAGAACACTGCAACTCCAGCTGCCTTGTCCTCTGCCTTTACCTTCTCTCATTCTACACGAAGGGTTGGTAGAGGTGGAGGCACAGGCTTGCTTGTCTCTCGGGGGTGGCGATCGGCTCCCCTCACACTCTCACATCTTGATATTTCCTCCTTTGAATTCCATGCTGTTGCAGTATCTTTTCCGACTAAATTCCACATCATTGTTCTCTATCGACCTCCTGGCCCATTGGGCAATTTCATTGATGAATTGGATACTCTCCTGAGCAGTCTTTCTGTTGAGACTTCACTCATTCTAATTGGTGATTTCAACCTTCCATCTGAGAAACTGCAGTCATCATGTCTCCTCCAACTTCTTTCTTCTTTTGACCTCACCTTTAACCAGCTGGCCTTCCTATGCGGACCATCAGACCATTGCAACTCATCCAGAATGCAGCAGCGTGGCTCGTCTTCAATGTTCATAAATTCAGTCATGTAACTCCTCTGCTGCATTCCCTTCATTGGCTCCCTGTAGCTGAACATCAGATTCAAAACCTTGATGCTGACCTACAAAGCCAAAAATGGACCAGCCCCTCCATACATGATGGCAATGGTCAAAACTCGAGCTGCACCAAGAGCCCTTCGAGCTTCAAGTACAGCTCGGCTTGACCCACCATCCCTCAGGATGCAAGGTAAACATGCATCCAGACTCTTTTCTGTTCTGGCACCAAAATGGTGGAACGAACTTCCCCTGGGAGTCCGAACAGCCGAGTCCCTCAATGTCTTCAAACGCAGACTGAAGACTCATCTGTTTCAGGAGAACTTAACTCCATAAAGACTTGTTTCAACGGTCTAAATGTGTGGAATCTCTAGATTCCAGCCTTATCTACTAGCTAAGGATGTTCTAAGTAAACAGCAAAGCACTTTTGTAAGTCGCTCTGGATAAGGGCGTCTGCTAAATGCCACAAATGTAAATGTAAATGCAAATGTAAACTACACTGCTGCTGATCTTTAATACCGGCTACCGGACTGTGTTTCTGATACAGTTTCAGTAACTACACTGCTGCTGATCTTTAATACCGGCTACCGGACTGTGTTTCTGATACAGTTTCAGTAACTACACTGCTGATCTTTAATACCGGCTACCGGACTGTGTTTCTGATACAGTTTCAGTAACTACACTGCTGCTTCCTTAATGTTGCACTTTAACAAAATGAGAAATGAGTGCTGCCTGGTTGTTCCTGAGGACTGAATTGAGAATCCCTGCCTAACAGTACATAAGAAACATTTGTTTTTACTGATGCAGTACAAAAATAGGCTTACCATGCACAGCTGTCGTGCTCGCACCTTCCCCAGCGGAGTTACTAGCAGTAACAGCAATCAGTTTGCTGTTGACATTGGTGACTGAACAGTAGAGCTGAGACGTATTGCACAGCTGTATCCAACCACTGGGATCCATCTGGTATACGTGGTACATGGCTGCGTACAATGAAGCATTCCATGCTACCACAGCAGAGGAGTTGGTGCCAGTGAAGGTGACGGCAAGGGGAGGACAGGGAACTGTGGAAGTATGGAGGGTTTGATTTTTTTTACTGCAGAATAAAACCATAAAGTGTAACTGAAACATATGCCACTATTTTAAGACAATCATCTTAAATGTTGTTCCCTACCTGAGATCCCTGTGATGACTGTAGATGGTGAACTGGTGCCGGCGGGGTTCTGAGCCATTACAGTAGCGCTGTAGGTGGAGCTACAGTGGACAGGTGTCTCAAAGTATGTGCGGTTTGTCCAGTATGAGACCACCTCGAAAAGGAACTGGGGGTTACCTTGAATGCTGCCAGAAACTACCAGAAGGTAAATTGAGTCAGGGCAGTTTACAGAGGACCAGTAGGCCCTCAGCAGCTGACCCTGATCCAGCAGCACACTTGGGACAATCCAGAAACTGTCCGGAGGACACGGCACTGGAAGTGAGAGGGAGGGACAGTGTGACATGAATGAGTGAGAATGCGACACAGTTATACATTATTCCATCAGGAGTGTCACTTTTTAAACTCTGCACTAACTTGTGGTGATCTGTCCATACCTCCACCTCCTGTTATTGTGTTGCTGTAGGAACTGTTGCAGACTCCATCCGAGGCCAGCACTGAGAAGTTGTACACGGCACCGCACTGCAGACCCTGCAGGGTACAGGAAGTGTTCGCCGTCTGGCATTGCAGTGATGTGCCATTGTCTGACTGGGCAGCAGCGAAATACTGTACAGACTTCGCTTGTGCAGCCCACGACAGCACTGCAGTACCATTGCCACACTGCACATCCACAGACACGTTTGCCGGCTGGCAGGGTGCTGAAGAGCAAAACCAGCACAGGTGTAGGTTCAGGAATGCTGAACAGGTTTGATCAAAATATCTAAACACAATGTCAAATTTACGTAGGGCAACATGGGCACGTCAGATGGTTCGCCCAGAGCACAATACTTGACGTGCTAGAAAGGCCACTGTTGACAACTGTCTGTGAAGTCGTCTGGGTCTACCCATGTGTTTCTTACCTGAACAGTGGTACTTAGGTAGACTGGGCAGACTGGAGCAGCTATTACCCATAGCAACCACGTACACAGAGTAGGTGGAGCCACAGTTGAGATTTGTGAGGACGCAGGTGGGAGATGTACTCTGACAGGACACATTGCCATGGTTACTGTTAGCGTAGACATAGTAGGAGGTCGCCCCCAGACTGCGAGCCCAAACCACTGCAGCGGAGTTATTGGCACATACCGATACCACGGAAACATTGACGGGAACACAGGGTTCTGCAAAAAGAGAAATATTCAGATGCAGTTACAACATATAACACTTGACTGTGAAAAGAAATAAGAAAAAGAAGTGATGCACTTAATATACTGCGACTGAAATTATTCAAACGGCAAAAAAACTTTTTTTTAATGCTTATTTTTTTATTTAGTTTTTAGAACATTATGTTGCACATTTTAAAAATAAAAATAAAATGTATTAAAGTGGCTCAGTGGTCTAAAGTGCTTCCACTATGATCTGAGGATTGCAGTTTCCAAATCGAGATCATGCTGCTTTGCCTTTGGCTGCCAGAGAATGAAATTGACCTGCTGTCCCTCTCTGGGTGGGTAGATGGCGCTCTCTCTCAACATCACACTCAATGTGATGCTGGTCGACACAGGCCTCTGTTAGCCATTGCATCAGGACCGGGGGCCCGATGCTTTCCTCTGAGAGCGTCGGCTGTCCGGTGAGGATGCAAATGGGGGCAGTTTGAAAAGAAGCAGTGGTTGATGTCATATGTATTGGAGGAAGCATGTGCTCGTCCTCACCCTCGTAGTGTTGAGAGCATTGTGTGTGATGGGGCAGAGTGATGATAATGGGGTTGGGGAACTTCCACTTCCAAATTCACAGGGAGAAAATTGGTAATAAAAATAAAATAAATAAAGGTTTTTATTGGGCAGTATGGCATCTCTGTTATTCCCACTGTAGAATACTGTAATTGAACTATGGACAAGCTACACAAGACATACTGTTGTAATGTTAAACTCTGTAAGGTTACCCTTCCGCACCTCAGCTTGTCCAGAAATGCATATATCACACCATGAGAGGGCACTCAAAGTGCAATTTTGGATTTACTGCAGTAGCATAAAAGTGAATGACACTGAACTGTACATGCAAATGTAGGGGAAACCCAGAAGCAAAAACAAATCTACCAGCATAATGCTGCTTTAGGAGTAATCCTGAGGTAGACTGCATGTCTTTTAATGTTGTAGCATATAAAAGGACCGGATATTTCACACTTCCTGACTATTACTGATATATACACTCCCCTCCAAAAGTATTGGAACAGTGAGGCCCTTCATTTTTGCTGTAGACTGAAAACATTTGGGTTTGATATTATAAGATGAATATGAGACAAAAGATCAACATTTCAGCTCTCCAGCATTTCAAGGTATTCATGTGTGGATCTGATAAACAGCAACAGTGAGCAATTGGTGTCCAGATGTGTCCTATTTCATTGATTATTCAAACAATAAATTGCACTGAAGTTCTGGCTCAGTTTCAGATTTAGGTTTTGCCTGTACAGACTGTGCAACCAACATGAAAAGCAGAGAGCTGTCTATGGGTCAAGAACCAGCAGCTGTGAAGCTGAGAGGATGGAAAATTAAACAGAGCCATTGCACAAATACTGGCCATCATCAGTACAACCACAAAGTCATCTCTGGTGGACTAACTAACAGACATCGAACAGATAGACCATGGAAAACATCAGCAATTTAGGACAGAAACCTTTTAAGTGGTGTAAAGAAAGTGATTCACTGTTAGTGAATCAGCTTCAGAGGGCAGGAGTGAAGGTCTCACAATATACTGTTCACAGGAGACAGAACAGAAGTACAGAGGCTTCACCAGAAGATGCAAACCACTTAATAGCAAGAAGAGCAGGAAGGCCAGGCTGGAATTTGCCAAGAAGTACAGAGACAAGCCTCTGGGACAAGGTTTTATGGACTGATGAGACAAACATCAACATTTACCAATGTGATGGAAAGGATCTGCTCATGATTCCAAACATGATTCCACTAATCTTCCTGTACTTTTGTTCACAAGAAAAATGGTTGGGTACAAACAGAAGGTGCTACTGTGTAACCGTGAACTGTGTATCGGATCTAGATGAAAATACCTGGAAAATTATGGGATTGGCCTCACGGTTCCAATACTTTTGGAGGGGAGTGTACATCCATCTACACTAAATGACTAGGGATCATACGCTACACAACTTCAATCTGCTGCTGAACTGAAACAAACACGTCCCAAAATATGTGTGCCTCGCATTAAAAATGGATGTTCAACAGCTTACTGCGGTCAGTGTTTGTGACAAAAATGCAAGGGTGAGACTGAGTCTATATAGACTACTAGATAATGCTCAGAGTTGGGTCAGACTGAGTCACTGACCAGTATACACTTGTGTCAGGGCAGATTGAAAACATTTTTGATATGGAAAAAAATCCTCATACACTACCCAATTCACTCTCCAACTGTCAATAAACAAATCTGTAATCTAGAGCCAGACTGGGGTGAAACAAATCATGTAGTTTGACCAGGAAAGCAGACCTGGACATACTAGACCAGTTTTGATATCTTACCAGTCAGCAGGCCTGTGGGCAGGGTTGTGGTGTAGTTACACTGGTTACTGGACACAGTCACAGAGACATTATAGTTTGTCCCGCAGGCCAGCCCACTGATGTTGCACTGTGAGCCCACTCCTACACAGCTTAGTGGTGGCCCCGAGGAGCCCTGCAGTGAGGCGATGTAAAGGGCATTGTTGTTTGTGGGCTTCCAGGACACCAGAGCGACATTGGAGACACAGTCCAGAACAGCTGTAAGTGAGGCAGCAAAGCAGGGCTCTGTGGAAGATACACAATATCATAACATTATGACCACCTCCTTGTTTCTACACTCACTGTCCATCCTATCAGCTCCTCTGATCACACAGGAGCTCTTTGTGGTTCTATAATTCCAGACAGTAGTTCATCTGTTTCTCTGCAGACTTTATTCTCCTCCTTTCACCCTGATCTTCAATAATCAGGACCCCACAGGACCACCACAGAGCAGCTATGATGTGGGTGGGGGGTCATTCTCAGCACTGCAATCACACTGACATGGTGGTGGTGTGTTAGTGTGTGTTGTGCTGGTACATGTGGACTGAGAACAGTCCACCAACCAGAAATGTCCAGCCGACAGTGTCCTGTGGGCAGTGTCCTGTGAGCACTGACGAAGGACTAGAGGACAACCAACACAAACTGTGCAGAAACAGATGAACTTCTGTCTCTGACTTTACATCTACAAGGTGGAGACACTTGGAGGAGTGTCTAATAGAGTGGACTGTGAGTGGACACAGTGTTTAAACAATGCAGCGGCATTAGTATTTGGATTTAAAAAGATATAAGATGTATATTTCACCTGTCTGGAGTCTAGCAAGTAGACTAGGAGTGCTGTTGCACTGTTGGTTGCTGGCAGTGATGGTGAAGTTGTATTCCTGGCTGCAGTGTAGATTGGGAAGACTGACCTTAGATGCGCTAGTGTTGAGAGACAGCGTGTGGCCGTCTCTGCCCCACCCGTTCACCACGTACATGTCAGCCCCTGCAGTGAAGTTCCAGGTCAGTACAGCCCCCGGAGAACCACAGCCAGACGCATGCACTGCAACCAGCCCAGTGGGAACACATGGACCTGTTAACAAAAAAAAGGAACACCAGTAAGGTTCACATTAAGACAATGTCCTGCAGACTGAACATCACATTCACGCACACAGCATTCAGTAATGTATACATTTAAATGTTCCATGATGAGATGATCATGGATAAAGACATAAACGCCACCCGTGAGCCAAAGACCACAGTGCAGGAGGAAGAACCCTTGGCAGGAACCAGGCTCACCTTGGGGGACCCCTCCTCTGGTCAAACTGCTAATACATTATTGATAAGGGGACACTGGACCACATGTCTGCTGTAATACTCAGATGTACTGAAGTAATGACAGTTTGATGGTGGTTATAATAGTAAGTCGCAGATAATTAGGGTCCATGGACATTTCTACATAGGGATGACAGGTGGGCAACTAGTTCAAATGCAGTAGCTGGAAGGTGGGCAGCCAGTGTGAGTGGGTGGCAGGGGAGCTTGATGATGTATATGTTAGTCTATTAAAAATGCCCCAGTAAAATCCATATAGATAAAATTATATCACTATAAATCATTTTATTTTCATTTTAAAAAAGATAAATGTTATTGTAAAAATTCTGACAGTAGTAGGACTGTTAATTAGCAAGAATCTGGGGATGTGATACGTATCACAATACAGTGGTCATCATGTTGATATCATGCTTTATACCGCAATACTGTTAGTAAACTAACATACTGTAATTTTTGTCTCTCGAGGCCAATTTTTCAGAATATTTTGATAGTTTAACAGACGATACGTTTCACGCAGTGAAACAGACACATACGAATTCAAACACTGGGGGCAGTGAGCACACGTGCCCCTAGCAGTGGGCAGCCCTATTCCACAGCTTGGAAATCTTCTTGGAAATTGATCATCCAGCGTGTTGAAATACAGAAATGTATTTTTAATAATAACAGCAGTAGTAGTTCTATAGCCTCAGGACTCTTACTGAATTAGGAATTCAAAGCAGCTGTAGTCATGATGTCATAAAACCATACATTTCTCTCGTCCCTTCAGTGTGTGTGTGTTTTTTAAACCGTTTTCTGATTGCTTGCTGCTCAGAACACCAACAGGGTAGGTCTTGCTGTTTGTTATGTTATGGGTATCATGACTGTAGGTTACTCTGATCCTGAATCTGCCCAGAATCTTTAAATCTTTAAAGTCTTCATGTAAAATAAATAGAGTGTTTTTGAGAAGCGATATCAGTTTTGTGAAATGTGATATCATGATAATCCCGTGTTTCAAAATTTTCATACATCCCCAGACAAGAGCCTGCCTTAATGGAGTCAGAGCCCTATACAAGCTCGAAAATAGCCTGTAATGTTCATGATAGCATATCGATATCCCTTGGTATACCTCATATGGACAAATGTATTGGGACACCTGCTTATGCTGGAGTAACTGGAGTAGCATTACTTTATACCCCTCTTGCCCACACCTTGCATTAGGGGGACTCCTTAATGAGTGTGGGGACTAAGCTCTGGGATTCTACATTCTGCACATGCCCCTGCTAGTGTGTACACAGTATTCTCTTTCTTCTCAGCGGAGGCATGTTTATACGAGTGAAGCACCAGTGTTGGACGCACCAGTTCTAAAGAACACAGGGGACGCTCGCTGGCTAACGCAGCGCTGGTCCTGCCCCTGTACGGTCACGCTGTAAGACTGTCCGCAGGGTAGAGAGGCTGAGAATGCAGAGATAGTTGTGTTGTAGCTCAGAAGCAATCCTTGATCTCCTGAAGCAGTCACCACATATTGCCATGCCCCTGGTGTATCCGACCAATCCAGTGCCACCATGTGATTGGCACATGACACCTGGGCAGTCAGGTTTTCAGGTCTGCATGGCCCTACAGCACAGAAAGTGAAAAGGGAGAAAAGGACAGCGGTCAAAGGTTTCCTATTGAATTCTAATGTGTGGATACAGAGATCTGAGCCTAGATTAATCAGACCCAGCCTTAGAGTGAGTCAGAGACATGTATGATGTCATAACTCCATACTAACATATTACACTGTAGCAATGTTATCCTACATTTGTGTCAGGAAATGTTTATTAATGAGGTCCAGAAATTGGGAAGAGGGTCTTTTTACACATAGAGTATCTGACAAAAGTGAGGCTCCTCCCTCACAATTCAAAATCTGTAGATTTATTGTCTTCTGAAAATAACTCCAAACACAGACATTAATGTCCAAATAGCTGCAACATGTTACGAGTAACCTCACAGTGAACATGTCCAATTTGTGCCCAATTCTACTGTTGTCCCTCTCTGGTGGCATGTGACTTGTTAAAGTTGCACTGGATATTCAACACGGTAAAGATCTCTCTGAAGATGTGAGAAAAAGAATTGTTGCTCTCCACAAACATGGTCTAGGCTATAAGAAGTTTGCTCTGAAACTGAGCTACAGCACAGTGGCCAAGTCATTAAGACGTTTTCCAGGCCTCCACAGGGTTCTCCAAAGAAGTTGAGTCCATGTGTTCAGAGTCATATCCAGAGGTTGGCTTCATAAAAAAGATGCATGAATGTTGCCAGCATTGCTGCTGAAGTTGAAGAAGTAGGAGGTCAGCCTGTCAGTACTCAACTTGGTCTGCATGGCCATTGTCCCAGAAGGAAGCCTGTTCTGAATCTGAGCACAAGAAAGCCCACAGAGATGTCCAAGAGCTTAGATTACTGGAACCAAGTCCTGTCGTCTGACGAGAATAAAGATAAGCATGTTGGGCTCAGATGGTGTCCAGCATGTGGGCGGCACCCTGGTGAGGAGTACCAAGAGAACTGTGTCTTGTCTGCAGTCAAGCATGGTGGTGGTAGCATCAAGATCTGGGGATGAATTCCAACATGTGACTTTATGAAGCCACATAACGATTCCAAACACACTTCCAAGATGACAAACGCCTCAGTGAGGAACCTGAAAGTAAAGGTGATGGACTGGCCAAGTACATCTCCAGATTAGGTATTGGGACGTTATTTTGATTTATTTTCAGAAGACTATATAGAAATTATACTACTATATAAACTGTTCAATGGCTACTGCAAGTTATGTTATCTTGTGAGATACTGTGCCTTCTTTGGTCGAGAATATTTAGTTTGAAACGTGCCTCAGATCAAAGAACCAAATTTTGTTGGTTCTGATTGTTTATTGGGTCTAAAGTTTAGAACTGATGACTTTAATACTCGTATACAAAGCCCATGTGATCAGTGAGCACCTGTAGAGATGTAAGCTGTCTGGCCGACATTGCTAGAGCAGTAGCCCACGTGTGCTGTGACAGTGAAGGTGTAGTTCTGTCCACAGCTCAGGGTGGAGAATAGGCAGCTGGAGGAGGTGGAGTCACACTCCGTGTTTTGACCGTCTCCTCCTCGGATGGCCTGGACGATGTAGAAATCCACAACTGGTGCCCTCTGCCATGACACTACAGCAGAGCTTGTTCCACATTTCAGGTTCACTGCTACACCCACTGGGTCACATGGTCCTGCACAGTGGACATATTGGGGACAAGTTAATACACAACATAATACACTTGGTGTGTGTAAGGAGCTGGAGAAGGAGCTGCAGGCTGTGCAGTGAGTGAGTGGAA
Source organism: Acestrorhynchus altus (assembly GCA_034509495.1). Taxonomy (NCBI): domain Eukaryota; kingdom Metazoa; phylum Chordata; class Actinopteri; order Characiformes; family Acestrorhynchidae; genus Acestrorhynchus; species Acestrorhynchus altus. Next base: position 2,700,646 of record CM067502.1, on the reverse strand, counting down.
TTCAATGTGTCTGAATCTACAGGATGAATTTATTCCCTACATTTTATTCAGGATTATATGTCTTTAGATGTTTCAGACACTTCAGACACACACTGTGTGTGCTTCAATTGTACAGACATGCAGACTCACTGGACTGGAAGGTGGTGTTGGTGACCATGGGGATCTGACCCTGTTGGTTGATGGAGATGAGAGTGAGGTTGTAGGTCTGTCCACATTGCACTGAGACGCTGCAATTATTCTGCTGGGTGGAGCATGAGTTGAAATAACCTCCTGAGCCCTGAACTACAGCCGTGTAATTATCCACTCCAGCGCTATAGGACCAGGAGAGGTGGGCAGTGCCTGCGGTGCAGTCCACTTGAACTGAAACACTTGTGCTGTCAGGTAAACAGGGGGCTGTAGAACAACAGGTAAAAGGTCACAACAGATGGTCTGTTGGTCTGGTGTGTACACAGAAAGCTATATATATATATATATATATATATATATATATATATATATATATATATATATACTGCCGGCATGGTCGTGACTGACCTGTCCTGAGGTGATAATGGTCAGAGGTGGCAATCCTGGTCCCATTGCAGGCACTGTTGTGGGCTGTGACACTGACATTGTAGATGTGACCACAGTGCATGTCTGAGAGAAAACAGCTGGTGTTTGTTGTCTCTGCACACGTGGAATTTAGGCCCTGCATTGTCTGTGCCAGGACAGTGAAGCTGGTGGCTCCCAGGGGGAGGTCCCACAGGAGCTTTGCAGTGCTGAGGTCATAGTGCACTGAGAGGTTCCTTGGAATGCAGGGCACTGAGGAGGGAAAAAATATATGTACAAACATGTGGTGGTGCAGGACTGATAAAGAACCACTGTATTAAGTCATGTCCTGCCTTACCTGTCTGCAGCTGGAGAGGTGGCTGCATGCACTGCCACAGTTGCCGCCCCGCATCACTGGGTCACCGTAGTTCTGTCCGCAGGCCAGATTCCAAAGGTCACATGAAGTACTGACTGTAGTGCAGTTTGCAGACTGGCCACTGCTGCTGTTGGCCATCACAGCAAAGATGTGCCCCTTGGCTGCTCTGCCAAGAAACTATTGCTGTGTTTCTGCTGCAGTTCCCATTGACTGAGACACTCTGAGGTACACAAGGAGCTGGACACAGCAAAGGCACATCAGGACCATTTAAACCATTAATCTTACATTGATCGTAAAATGTGACGATAAACTCATTTGAAGTAATAGACCACAGTATATACCGAGTCCACGCTCCACTTGAGAAGAGGCCTCAGTTCTTCATTTGTGAACCAACAGACTGATGAATAACTTTCTCCGACTGGGCTTAATTGACTGACGAACACTGGACTTCCTCAGCTCGCCCATGCTCTGAGTTATGATGATAATAGTGAACTGCTGCAGCCCCCACCCTCCCCAAAATGATGATCATTGTAGAACCGTCATTATGTACACCGACCATCCATTAATTTTAAACTCCACTCACCTTGTTTCTACACCTGTACACAGCAGTGGAGCTCTTTGTGGTTCTATAGTTCCAGACTGTAGTTCATCTGTTTCTCTGCAGACTTTATTCTCCTCCTTTCACCCTGATCTTCAATGATCAGGACCCCACAGGACCACCATACAGAGCAGCTTACTATGTGGGGTGGAGGGTCATTCTCAGCACTGCAGTCACACTGACATGGTGGTGGTGTGTTAGTGTGGGTTGTGCTGGTACGAGTGTATCAGACACAGCAGTGCTTAAACATCTGTGTCCACTCACTGTCCACTATATTGCATCCACCTAGCGGGGTCTCCAATTTTGTAGGATAAAATCAGAGACAGAAGCTCACATCTGTTCTCGCACAGTTTCTGCACAGTCCCTCTAGTCCTTCATCAGTGCTCACAGGATACTGTCGGCTGGATTTCTGATTGGGGTTTAAACACTCCAGCAGTACTGCTGTGTATGACCCATTCATACCAGCACAACACACACTATGTCAGTGTGACTGCAGTGCTGAATGACCCACCATAGCTGCTCTGGTGGTGGTCCTGGTCCTGATTATTGAAGAGAAACAGAGAACTACAGTCTGTAATTATAGAACATCACAGTGCTCCTAGTGTCTTAGTGTGGTTCTAATGAAGTGGCCAAATCGGTGTATAACTGTCATGTTCTATAGTTGAACTTTGAGATTCTCATACATTATTTTCTGTATCATACCTGTTTTTATAGGTGGTCCTGTGCTGTTAGTGCTGTTACACCTGATCTGTGCAAGCAAAACTACAACAGTAACATGTCTGTCCGCAGGCAGGTTAGCCACGTCACAGTGTGTGGCGAAAGTGCTGCAGATGCACGTGTGTCCATCTGGACTTTGCAGCATCGCTGAATATGACACAGCTCCAGCACCAGGAGACCAGGAGACACTGGCTGTGTTGTTGTTGTGGCAGCCTGTTGTGGTCTGGATTGCCTGTGCTGGTGCCACTGAGGACGGAACAAACCATTCATAAAGACAACTCTGAGACAGTCAAAACCTTGCCATTGGAGACACCTGTGGAGAACTTCTCCCCAGTGGGAGTCTGACTGCTAAAAGTACAGCTGGAGCGGGAAGTAATGCATAAAACAGGGTTGAGAATTCAAACATAAGCTGAGCTGCGTCTCATACTAACCAGTGGATGTCTGCAGTGTGTTGCTAGGCACGCTGGTGCAATGTCCGAGTGTTGATGTCACACTGAATGTGTAATTCCGGCCACACTGGAGTCCCAGCACTGTGCATGACAGCACGTGAGAATGATTACAGCTTAGCTGGCCACCCCGACCGTCCACTGCCGAGACGAAGTACTGGTCTGATGTGCTTAACAAAGGTTCTGACCAAAGAGCGAGAGCTGATTGAGGAGCCACAGTCCAGCATGCCTAGCCAGAGTGGGTACACAAGGAGCTGGAGTGAGAGAGAGAGAGAGAGAGAGAGAGAGAGAGAGATTTTGTTAAGTCATGATAGTTTATAGACAATCTTTCATCATTTTCATGTTACATTTGTCAGCTATCATTAACTAGATGAGAAACTAGAATAGCTGTGGCATAATTTATGAAACAGGAGATAAGGATGGGTCAAGAGGAGCAAAGGCAGTGTTTTCCATACACTTGTTCATTTCTCTATTGAGGAAAATTATCCAATATTACATATCTGAGCACAAAAGTATGTGAACCTTTAGGATTCGCAGATCATTTAAAGGTGAAATGGACTCCAGGTGTTTTCTAATCAATGAGACAATCAGGTGTGGAGGCACATGTCATGTTTTATTTAAAGAACAGGATCTGTCAAACTCTGATCTTCTGGCAAGACGTGTTTCGTGGATTTAAGGGAGTTCAGAAGAAAAGCTCATCAGGCTGGGAAAGGTTACATAGGGATGCACCACTCATTCGTTGACTCTATTACCTCCAAGTCCAGCATGCCCTGGACTTCCTTTTCAAGGTCTACAATGAATCTCACTAGAACTCTCAACAAATTGACTGTCTAAGACTTATGCCCTGTTCAGTTTAATGCAGTGTTTAGCAACACTTGTGCATCCAGGTGTTTTTCTATAAACCAGTGTTTTCTCAACCCTTGTCCTGGAGGCACCCCTACCATGCATGTTTTCTAACATACCTGAATCAACTCTATCAGCCTTTAACAGGCCCTTCAGGGTTGCAAGGGGTAAGTAAAGCTAAATGTGCATTGCAGGGGTGCCTCCAGGAACAGTCCTTACTCAGCTGCTCATAGGTCAGAGAGATGGTAATAGATATTGATATCTTTCCAGCTCTCAGCCAGAGCTGATTGGAGGTCTCTGTATGTGTTGGGGTTTTTTTTCAAAATCTTGACTATGCTATCGGTCTGTGGGGTGATATGAGGAATTGTCTTAATACCTCTAATGCCAACAATACCATGACTCTGCAAGTCTGATGTACTAGTGCCTCTGATATGTCATAATTTCTTTGTGAACTTTACCCTGTGATGAACTAGATTATTGCATTAACTCTCAAAGTGGGAAACGCCTCAGGGTACTTGGTGAATAATCACATATAACCAACATATACATATTGCAGGGGCAGCTGTATTGATTCTTGACTTCTTCACTCTGATTCACTAGATCTTCAGTTCAGTTTTATTTGTTGCTTTCGCCAGGTCTCATTTTATTTTTGCTGTTTGTCCCACTACTGTTGCTACAACCTTGAGGGACTCAGTGGATGTGGGCATGTAACGATTTGCTCCTTGCTGACTTTGTAGTTTCAGGACCCCACAGTCAGCATTTTCACCTTGTACTGTGGCAAAACACACAGCTGACAAAGGTAATGCCTCTCACTCTCATGTTAAGACCACTATCATCATTAGTGGTAACATGAGCATGAATGTTTAAGAGGTTACCTGAGAGAGATACTGAAGAGATGTTAAAATGCTCAGAAGGCAGATGCATCTTTCTTTTACACGGTTTATTTGTCAAAACACCAACAGTCACAGACAAAATGTAAGGGAATCAATATCTACAATATATGCACAATTTCATACAAGGTCTTGACCTGAGCATCATAGGAGTTAAGGGCTATCAAGCAAATTTAAGTTTAAATGTAAAGTAAATGTTTCCAGGTGGTAACTACTGGTCCACCCTAATATTAACTCCTACCAGCGTAAATAGTTTATATAGGCTAAAAGTGCAGGACTTATCAACAGTTACCGCAAATGTAGTAATTGCTGGAGTTATCACACCAGATACTGAAAGCAATAATTTACATACTTTTGCCACTGACAAAAAAAAAATACTGGGTCAAAAAATCTAAAAAAAAATCTTCTACTTTAAGATTCTGACGCCTTGAGACCTGCAGCCTAGGAATGCAATCTTTTAAAAGAATAAATACTATTTGAAAATAAATCTTATACAAAGAATTTAATTTATTTTTTCAGCAAAATTGTGGGGAATCCAACTCCAGACATTTTTAAAACTGAATCTGTGACATTTTCTCATGCACCAATGCAAACAAACCACAACATATACAATGGTGGTGCAGGACTGGTTAAAGGACCACTGCATTAAGTCATGTCCTGCCTTACCTGTCTGCAGCTGGACAGGTGGGCTGTGGGCACAAGGCATATGTCCTGGTGCCATCACTGTGACTGTAGGTCATTCCATATACAATAAAAGGTCACAGGACGTATTGACTGAAGTGCAGTTTGCAGACTGCCCTGCTGCTGTTAAATTTTTCATAAAGCAAATAAAAGCCCTGACTGTCACAAGAAACTGTTGCTGTGTTTCTGCTGCAGTTCAAATGTGGACAGATGTTCTGGGGTACGCAAGGGGCTGGAAACAGAAAAGAAATGTAAATCAGTACCATTTAAACCAGTTACATTCAGCAGTAATAAAATATGCAAGATACAAAATATAAAAATAATACAAGCAACAATAATAAAAGCCATAATGCATTGGTCTCTGTAAGGAGCTGGAGAAGGAGCTGCAGGCTGTGCAGGGAGTGAGTGGAGTTGATTTTTTTAGACAATGTCTAGTATTCTCTTGCTTTATTAAATATCTAATGGGAAAAATACAAAAACAATAACTCTGGATGTCTACAGGAACAGTAAGTGTTACAATGATACACTGAAATGTGTCAATGTGTCACTACAATGACTGAATATGTATAGTTATTGTTATGTCCCAGCTGAATCTACAGGATGAATTTATTCCCTATATTTTATTCAGGATTATATGTCTTTAGAGGTTTCAGACACTTCAGACACACACTGTGTGTGCTTTAATTGTACAGACATGCACCACTGACTGGAAGGTGGTGTTGGTGACCAGTAGATCTGACCCTGCTGGTTGATGAGATGAGAGTGAGGTTGTAGGTCTGTCCACATTGCACTGAGACGCTGCAATTATTCTGCTGGGTGGAGCATGAGTTGATATAACCTCTTGAGCCCTGAACTACAGCCGTGTAATTATCCACTCCAGCGCCATAGACCAGGAGGGCAGTGCTCATGTGGCAGTCCACTTGAACTGAAACACTTGTGCTGTCAGGTAAACAGGGGGCTGTAGAACAACAGTTAAACGGTCACAACAGATCTAAAGTGTTTTAGATAGTGTTAAACTAAATTTCATAAATTATTCATTGACTAATTACAATATGTGTGATGGTACTCCAGTTATACAGAACTATGGGTCTGGTTTGTATACCATCAGTGGTTTCATAAAATTCATTGTATTACTCTCCATGTCACTTATTTCTTATAATCTCTAGCTGACGGTCTTTTACAATCATCATCAAAAATAGTTGCACCCAGAAGAAATCAACCAATTACAATGCACAACTGCACTGGAGTCTCCTCAATGGTAGCAAGTCATCTTTCAGTGACGGAGTTGCACTTGTTCCTGTGAGCAACCAGTCAAACTCAGGTGTGGAGGCACCATGGTCATTGCCTAATTCAATGATTTGTTGTTGCACGTCACATGTCCAGAAGGTCTGGTGTCATGGTGTGGATGTAGGTACGATGTATGATGCCAGATCACCTTTAGTCTTCATTAAGTCACTTCGACAGCATTTCAGCATTATGTTGGGCAGAGGTTCTGCAACAAGTGGTTCTACTCTTTACTGAGCACACACTGCATGGCTCTATTCCAACAGGACTATGCTCGTCCACACACTGCTGCCATCTCAAAATCTCGTCTTGACAGAGATACTATGCTGTGGTCGGTTTCATCTCCAGACCTGTCCCTGATTGGAAATGTGTGGGATGCTACTGGACGCTCTATCAACACTCCACCCCTACCACACCATCTGCAGAACTGAGTGAGAACATTCAAGCTGCATGGGATGGATCATCACAGGACACCACTAGGAACCTCTACACCTCGATGCAGAGACGTCTGGCAAGTTGTGTTAAACCTGACACCGTGCTGAGAGACACCACGCCCGTTTGAGAGATCAAAAACATTGGATCAGATCAACATTTATCATAAGTTATTGATCCTGATCACCTTTCATTCCTCTTCCCAACAGCACTGCAGTCACATGCGTCTCTTCTGGGAGAGAAACTGTTTTTGATGATGAGTCAAAAAAACACATATAAAGTTACGCAGGGTATATAAATATTATGGTTGTGACTGACCTGTCCTGAGGTGATAATGGTCAGAGGTGGCAATCCTGGTCCCATTGCAGGCACTGTTGTGGGCTGTGACACTGACATTGTAGATGTGACCACAGTGCACGTCTGAGAGAACACAGCTGGTGTTTGTGGTCTCTGCACATCGTGGAACAGAGTCTGTCTCAGCCAGGACAGTGAAGCTGGTGGCTCCTGCAGGGGAGGTCCTACAGGAGCTTTGCAGTGCTGAGGTCGTAGTGCACTGAGAGGTTCCTGGGAATGTAGGCAATTTGAGGAGGGAAAATATATGTAAAATTACAAATACAGTGGTGGTGCAGACTGATAAAGAACCACTGTATTAAGTCATGTCCTGGGTCTTTACCTGTCTGCAGCTGGACAGGTGGGCTGCACACTGCTACAGTTGCCGTCCTGCGCCATCACTGTCACCGTGTAGTTCTGTCCGCAGGCCAGATTCCAAAGGTCACATGAAGTACTGACTGTAGTGCAGTTTGCAGACTGGCCACTGCTGCTGTTGGCCATCACAGCAAAGATGTGCTCCTGGCTGCCTGCCAAGAAACTATTGCTGTGTTTCTGCTGCAGTTCCCATTGACTGAGACACTCTGAGGTACACAAGGAGCTGGACACAATACAAAGGCACATCAGGACCATTTAAACCATTAATCTTACATTGACCTAAAACAGGGACAACAAACTCATTTGAGGTAACAGACCACAGTATACACTGAGTCCACGTCTACTGAGAAGAGGCCTGAAGTTCTTCATTTGTGAACCAACAGATCAGATTGATGAAAAACAACTTTCTGACGGGGCTTACTGATCACCAACACTTGGCTCTGAAGTGTCACAGCCCTTTGTATGGGTTCAAAACCAGTGCCACATTTATGTATTTTTGTTTTTCCATTTGTCCCTTGTTTTCAGAGCACCAATAATCCTTCCACCAGTGCTCTGCTCATTATTCCCATCATCACTAAATAACATAAAGCACAAGCACCTTTCATCACTGAGGGGCTAATAGACCCAGATAACCAAAAAAGCACTCCCACCATCCATAGAGCTGTGGAAAAGGCTCTCACCTACCACCTCAGTGGAAAAGGCTCAAACCCCAATCCGATCAACCCTGCTTTCCGCTTTTGAGTTCACCCGGCTTTGACTGGGAGTCAAATACACGTGAGGTCTCAACCTGGGTGGGTTTACATTCCAGTTCCCACCTGCGTAGCAGTCACGTAACAGTCTCATACATTTTTTTTCTGTATCATACCTGTTTTTACAGGTGGTCCTGTGCTGTTAGTGCTGTTACACCTTTGACCTTGTGCAGCAACCATAACAGAATATGTCTGTCCGCAGGGCAGGTTAGTCACGTCACAGTGGTGAAAAGGCAGATGTGTGTGTCCATCTGACCTTGCAGCATCGCAATATGACACAGCTCCAGCACCAGGAGACCAGGAGACACTGCTGTGTTGTTGTTATGCAGCCTGTTGTGGTCTGGATTGCCTGTGCTGGGCAGGCCGCTGAGGACGGAACAAACCATTCATAAAGACAATTAAGTCAAAACCTTGCCAATGGAGTACACCTGTGGAGAACTCTCCCCAGCATCTAGACTGCTGTGCACAGCCGTGGAGTGGAAGTAATGGCCAAAACAGGTTGAGAATTCAAACATAAGCTGAGCTGCTCATACTCAACCAGTGGACGCCTGTGGTGTAAGTTAATACTAGGCACGCTGGTGCAATGTCCGAGTGTTGATGTCACTGAATGTGTAATTTGGCCACACTGGAGTCCCTGTGCACCAGTATGACATCATTTGAGTAATGTTACAGTTTAGCTGGCCAAATCTCTGACCGTCCACTGCTGAGACGAAGTACTGGTCTGATGTGCTGCACACTGTGTTGGTTCTGAATTGAAGAGCTAGAGCTGATTGAGAGCCACAGTCCAGCATAACGCTAGCTATGGGCACACAAGGAGCTGAGGAGAGAGAGAGAGAGAGAGAGAGAGAGAGAGAGAGAGAGAGAGAGAGAGTCACAGATGTTTGATGTTTCTATAGACAATCTTCATCATTTTCTCATGTTACATTTTACAGCTTATCATTAACGAGATGAGAAACTAGAATAGCTGTGTAGACAATTTATGAAACAGGAGATAAGGATGGGGTCAAGAGGAGCAAAGGCAGTGTTTTCCATACACTTGTTCATTTCTTTATTGAGGAAAATGATCCAATATTACATATCTGAGCACAAAAGTATATGAACCTATAGGATCAGCAGATCATTTGAAGGTGAAATTGGGTGATTTCAATCAATGGGAAACAATCAAGTGTGAGTGGACATGTGTCCTATTTTATTTAAAGAACTGGAATCTATCAAAGCAGTACTAAGAATTACATTTCTTTCTTCCCTTAACTTTGTGAATCCAGCTCCAGATGTTTTAAAACGGAATCTGTAACATTTTCTCATGCATCAATGCACCAAACTGAACCAGAGAGTACCTTAGTGGTGGTGCAGGACCGGAAAAAGAACCGCTGCATTAAGTCATGTCCTGCCTTACCTGTCTGCAGCTGGACAGGTGGGCTGCAGGCACTGCTGCAGTTGCCGTCCTGCGCCATCACTGTGACCGTGTAGGTCATTCCACAAGCCAGGGTCAAAAGGTCACAGGACGTATTGACTGAAGTGCAGTTTGCAGACTGCCCGCTGCTGCTGTTGGCCTTTACAAAGTAAAAATGTGCTCCTTGACTGCTCTGCCAAGAAACTGTTGCTGTGTTTCTGCTGCAGTTCACTGTGGCTGAGATGTTCTGAGGTACGCAAGGGGCTGGAAACAGAAAAGAAATGTAAGTCAGCACCATTTAAACCAGTTACATTCTGCTAAAACAGGGACGACAAAGTTCTCTGAGGTAGGCGGCCACATTATTCCCAATGTAAATGGGAACCAATCGGATATATAGTAGAAACCCCAATGATGTGTCCACTTCTACTAAAAAGAGTCACTGTTTTAACAGTGACAGATAAAAGACAATTGGGCAACTGACCGACTGACTCACTCACTGACCATCACTGATTCTCAGCTCTACAGTCATGACATTAATGCTCCAATAAACCTGTTTATGAACAGAGTGTTAAGTGTTTGTGATAACCCTGCAGATTCACATGGTTCTCTAACTGTTCTATATAGGAACATCTATGAGGAACATCAGGTTTTATCTTACAGAGCTCAGGACTTAAAGTGCAACTGGATCTACATACCTTATATAGTTCATGCATACCTTCAAGAGAGTTTGACTAAACTACACTGTATGGACAAAACAACCGGGACACCTGTTCACCTGTATCATTATTTCTACTGAAATTAAGGTTATTAGAAGAGTTTATCCTGGTTTTGTTGGAATAACTGTCTCTACTGTTCTCTACTGTTCTACTAGATTTTGGACCCTTGCAGTGAGGATCTGATTGCATTCAGTGACAACAGCAAAGACTTAGTGAGGTCAGGATTTTGGATAATCACCATCTCATCTCATCTCCAACTCCACAACTCATCCCAAAAGTACTGAACGGAGCTCCATCCTCGCAGAGAACACAGTTTTGCTCCACAGCTCAATACCAGGGGGCTTTATACCCCTCTAGGCCATGCCTGGTATTAGACATGCTGCCAAAACTTTCATGTATGCTTATCTTCTCCAGACAGTCTTAATCTATTGGCAGTACTTCTCTACAGGGACTAGACAAACTGTGTGCCCAACTTCACATCTGAGTCAGCAAAGGGTACAACTATTAGAGGGGGTGTTCATTAACATCTGGACATTGCATTTCATACCTGTTTTTACAGGTGGTCCTGCGCTGTTAGTGCTGCTGCAGCTTTGACCTCGCGCAGCTACCGTAACAGAACATGTCTGTCCGCAGGGCAGGTTAGTCACGTCACAGTGTGTGGCGGTGCTGCTGCAGCTGTACGTGTGTCCGTCTGGACTTTGCAGCATCGCTGAATATGACACAGCACCAGCACCAGGAGACCAGGAGACACTGGCTGTGTTGTTGCAGCCTACAGTGGTCAGGATTGCCTGTGCTGGGCAGGCCGCTGAGGATGAAACAAACCATTCGTAAAGACAATTCCAGTAACTGGACTGCTGGGAGTCTAGACTGCTGTGCACAGCTGAGTGGAAGTAATGCATAACACAGGGTTGAGAATTCAACCATAAGCTGAGCTGCGTCTCATACTAACCAGTGGACGTCTGCAGTGTGTTGCTTGGCACGCTGGTGCACTGCCCGAGTGTTGATGTCACACTGAATGTGTAATTCCGGCCACACTGGAGACCCAGCACTGTGCATGAGAGCACTTGAGAATCATTACAGCTTAGCTGGTCACCCTGACCGTCCACTGCAGAGACGGAGTACTTGTCTGTTCTGATTAAACCAGCTTCTGACCAAGTCGCTAGAGCTGATTCGGTGCCACAGTCCAGCGTAACCCCAGTCAGAGTGGGCACACAGGGAGCTGGATGAGAGAGTCAATAAAAACCCATTTATGTAAAGTATTCATGTATTGTACTCTACCTACTTGTATTGCAGCATATGAGATTGTAAAGCAATGTATCAGACAGTAATGCAGAGTATCATATTGTATAACACTGTTTTTGACTGTATTGGAGAGTATCGTATTGTATAGTATTGTATCGGACTGTACTTTACATTACACTGCAGGTTTACCTACCTGTTTGAAATGCCTTGGCAGTGCTGGCCAGGCCACTGCAGGTGTTACCAACAGCAACCACACTGATTTGATAAGTTTGTCCACAGCTGAGGCTGGGAATAACACAGGATGTCCCGTTGGTGTCACAGGTGAGGGGCTGCCCACGGCGCACCACAGCTTGAGCATAGTAACTCAGTGCTCCTGTACTTGGTTGCCAGTTAACACTAAGGTTGCCTGACTGGCAGGTGAGAAGTTGGAACTGCACATTCTGGGGAGTGCAGGGAGCTGAGGACCACAATTAAACAAGTCATTCATTAACTTCAACAGGTCATTTTTATTCACAGTATCCCACACAAAGTGTCTAGAGCTGACGTATGCAGAGGTCCCCTGTACTCATCTCTGTACAGCATAACCATTTATTAGGACAGTGGTTCTCAATCCTGTTGCTGTAACTCGCCCGGTTTGGCTCAGCAAGGGCTCGTTAATTAGTTCGATAGTTGGATCAGGAGCAGGAGTGGGAACCACTGTATTAGGAGAAGAAATGGTAGATAATCATGCACCTGTTTCAAGAGTCTGCGTTAAGCTCCTTCCTCCTACACAGCTTCCTCCATAAGCTGTGACAGATACGTTGTATACCTGGCCGCATGCCAGACTGCTGATGGCACAGGAAGTGCCGCTGGTGTTGCAGATTAGTGCCAGTCCACTACTGGGCACTGCTGATGCAATGTAATACGCCACAGTTCCATTAGGTGCAGTCCAGGTCACTGTGGCTGTGTTTGAGTTACATGTCGATGCCACGTTTAGCGCAGTGGGGTCACAGGGTGCTGAGGGAGTAAAAAGAGATTAAGGAAGATGAATAAGAATGAAAAACTCACTTGACATTAATTTAGACTTTCTTTTTTTATTTTTCCAATTTTTCACCTCTACTAATTTAGATGTGCCAATTACCAATCCCTCTAAGTAGCCTCCCACATTACATGCCCTGCTCTTGACGCTAGGGGGGAGTCATGTGACGATAGCCTACCGCCTCTTTTCAAACTGCTGCCATTTGTATTGTTGCTGGGCAGCCAACGCACTTGGAGGAGAAAGCTGGATCCCCGGATCTGACACAATGGAGGGCAGACGCCCGAGTCAACCAGCAGCGCACTTGTGAGATGTGGGAGGAGTGCCATCTACCCACCAATTTCTCTCCCTCTGGAGGACATTCTGATCAGAAACCCTCTCTAAAAACATGGGAATAGTTTGTTTCATTTACATATACAGAACACAGACCTTTAAGGCGTTTGGAAGATACTCTTATCCAGAGCCACTTATAATAGTGCTTTGCTGTTCACTCAGAAAATATCCTTAGTTAGTTTGTAGAGACTGTAGTCCAGAGATTCCTCAAGGTTAGATGCTGCCAAACACAAATGTCAGGTTGGAGGACTCAGTACCAACAAGATTCAGTGTAATTATAATCCTTTCATTAGTTATATGCCCTTCAGTAGGCTTAGCTGTTCGGACCCCCAGGGGGGCTTGTCTTCTTTGCATCTTGACAGATGGTGGGTCACACCGAGCTGTAATTCATGCTTAAAGGGATCTTGGTACAGATCATTTTGACCATTGCCATCAAGTATGGAGGGGCTGGTCCAGATTTGGCTTTTTGTAAGCCAGCATCAGGTTTCTGAGTCTGATGTTCAGCTACAAGAAGCCAGTGAAGGGAATGCAGCAGTGGAGTTACATGACTGCATTTTGGATCAGCTGAAGGGTGAGATGGTCTCCATAGGAAGACTTGGTAGAAGGGAATTTGAGTAGTCTTGTCTTGAATGAGGAGTGAGGAGCCTGAACAAGCACCTGAGTGGCATCTCTAGACAGAAAAGCTTGAATTCTCCTGATGCTGTTAAAGAGAAATCTGAATGACCGAATCAAGAACAATAACTGGTCATCCACATCTACACCAAGGCTTCTGCCAATGAAGTAACCAGTGAATTTTCAAAGGAATTGGTAAGATCATGGTGAAGACCAATAGTTCCAGAGATGTATAGCAGTTCAGTTTTAGGTGACTGGCTGCACTATGGAGGTTACACATCACATGTCCAGAAGGTCTTTTGTAATGGTACGGGTGCAATTTCATAGGATGCCAGATCTGCTTTGGTCTTCATTACAGGCATTTTCAGATTGTACCCGTACCGCACAGTCTGCAGGAACTGAGTGAGAACATTCAAGCTGCATGGGATGGATTATCACAGGACACCATCTCGAATCTCTACATCTTCATACCGAAACATCTGGCATGTTGTGTTAGAACTACTTTCTACTTGTGTTCTACTTGTGTTAGAACTACTTTCTCCTTCTGAAGAAAGTAGTTGAGATCTTGTGAGCTGGTTTGAAGAACAAAGCTTAGTTCTAGGTCTCTCCTGGATGCCCCCAGCCAGTGCCAGGATGTGTTCAGTTCCTTCAGCAGCACATCTGATTTAACATCACTAAGCAGTGATTTACCAAAGTAAGTGTTCGTGAAAATAATAAGTAATACTAGACTCCCATGAGGAGAACTTTGGAGATGTTTAAGATGTAGAAAACCACCCCTTTCTACAGGAATGTTATTAGTGTTTATTCTAATAGTAGTGTTTTACTTTGACCGTAAAACCTTTGAGCAGAAGGTATATGTTTGAGTTTTCTGTGATATAGCTGGTTCAGCAATGGACATACCAGTGTCTAGCATGACTGAGACATTCGAGGAAGTAGAGCAGGTCTGTCCATATCCAGTAATAGTGGCAACGTAGTGCTGTCCGCATGGCAGGGTGCTGATGTTACAGGATGATGCACTGGAAATACAGCTGAGCTGCTGGGATGTCTGGAGCGAGCGAAGCGTGACATTGGAAAGTTGTGTCCCATTTCCGAGCATCCAGGAGACGAGCGCAGAACTGGAGTGGCAATCCAGTGAGGCTTGGAGGTTGGTGTTGGGGCAGGGTGCTGCAATATTAACAATATTACAATAAATATTTATAGATATTTTAAATATTTGCCAAATATTACATTTGTTTATTATACATTTGTTAACTGTTGCATACATTTGACCTGAAATTAGATCAGTGGCTTCATTTCCTTTAGAACATTTTTCTTTAGAACATTTTTCTCTTTATAAGAATAATAATAATAAAAAAGAATAAATCTGCTCAATAAAATCTGAAAACGAGACTTGCAGGGTGACGTCAGAAACAGTTTATTTTCCACATGTCGTCACGGAAGGACGAGAGGATGAGCTTCTGTCTCTGACTTTCCATCTACAGGTTGGGGCAACTAGGTAGGAGTGTTTAATAGAGTGGACAGTTAGTGGACACAGAGTTTAAACAGCACTGCTGAGTCTGATCCACTGAGCTTCTGTCTCTGACTTTCCATCTATCATTCTGAAAGTGTGTAATAGCGCCTTGTTGTGGACAGACCTGTAAAGACGTTGACACTGGTGCTGGGTAAGCTGTCGCACTGCTGTCCACGTGCAGTAGCAAACACACTGTACATCTGGCCACACTGCAGTCCAGTCAGAGTACAGCTTGAATTTGTGGAGAAGCAAGATGCCACATTCCCATTCGCGGAGGTTCCATTTAGAAGGTACCAGTTGGCACTGCTGACAGGGGTCCATGAGAACAGGGCTGTGTTGGTTGCACAATCCAGGGAGGTGTTGAGGATGCTGGGAAGGCATGGAGCTACAGGGCAGTAGAGGAGTATGTAAGGAGTTACAGTCACACGTAGGCCTGTCATAGTAATTACTTTATCAAATAATCAAACAAACAGATGCCCTTGATCGTTTTTGCTGAGCTCAGTACTGCCCATTGTATTTTGTGTAGAATGGAGGACCCTTTAATATGACTGAGCTGGTATGTCAACAGGGTGGAAATTGGGTGGAGACAAGATCAAAACAGAGCCATGAACAAAAGCCAAAAACATACATAAACTAAAACAAAACAGAACAACAACAGAAAGGGATTGACAGGAGAGCAGAAGAGGACAGAAGTCCTCAGTAGTCCTCTCCCCAATGTGCAACACCGTAAGTCAACTCTCCCCAGAGCTGGTGAAGGAGAGGACCAAACAAGCAGGGACAGGACAAAAGACAAGAAACAAACACGACTAACCATCTAGTCTCCTATAAATACTTTTCACATTATTTGGACAATGAAAGAATGTCAAATTATGAAAACGTTCCACAAAATTCACCTAGAGGTCTAAAGGTTAGACACATTTCCAGTGTTTTTGCAAACTAATTAAATCCCCCTCATCTATAAAATTTTTCATGACTGTGTGTAAATGTCCATCTGAGAGCTTGTGTATGTCTTAATCAGTGCATGACTTAAAAGCCTAAAAGGTGCTATCTACATATATCTGTGAGTGCAGGCATGCAGGTTTACCTGTGGTTATTGCAGCACTAGGTTGGGAGGTAGTGTTGCAGGTTGCATCCCCTGCCAGCACTGAAATACTGAACGTCTTCCCACATGTCAGAGACGACAGCTGACAAGATGTGCTGCTGGTGGAGCAGGAAGCAGCGAGTGTTTGACCCCCATCTCTTTGTGCCAGCACTGTGTACCTGCTTGCACCTGCGCTGGCATTCCACATCACTGTGACCATGTTGCTGCTGCACTGGAGTACAGTGGTTATGTTCTGGGGGTTACAGGGACCTGAGTAAAAGAACATTTATTTTTTGTATGTTTTGATGCACAAAAACTTGTATCTCCAAGGGTTTTCATTCTTATGTGCAGCGAATGGGGGACACTTGTGGCATTTGGCAGATACCCTTATCCAGAGAGCTTTGCTGTTTACTCAGAAAAGGGTTAGTTTGTAGAGGCTCAAATCGAGATTTCACCTTTTATTTCCATGTATTTATATCTGGATCTGACACACACTTCAGAAGATAGCACTTTCTGTTTGAACCCACCCAAAAGTATTGGAAGAGATAAACTTAAAATATATTAAAATGAATAAAAGTTGGAAATCCTTTGCATCAAGCCTGTGACCCACTGACATCATTAAACCTCTGTATTCTTCTTTGTGATGCTTTTCCAGGCTTTTCACTCCAACCTCTTTCTGGTGTGTTTTGTTCCACAATACTGTGGATATCGGACTTCATTGTACTGCTGCCAGAAGATTAATCAGCCCATCCCAGAAGAAGCCATGCAAGCCCTAGCCATGGCACTACCTCCACTGTGTTTCACAAATGAGCTTGTGTGTTTGGGATCTTGAGCTGATCCTTTCTTTCTCCAAATGTTAGAATTCCCATCACATTGTTAGTCTGTGTCTCATCAGTGCATAAAATATCTGTACACAAACATTCTAGCCTGGCCTTCCTGTTCTTCTTGCTAATGAGTGGTTTGCATCTTCTGGTGAAGCCTCTGTATTTTTGTTCATGACGTCTTCAGCAAACAGTAGATAATGCGACCTTCACTCCTGCCCTCTGGAGGTTGTTGCTGATGTCACAAACTTTTGTACAGCACTTACAAAGTTTCTGCCTGGTCTACAAGGTTTCTCCTTAGTCCACTAGTGATGCCTTTCTGGTTGTACTGGTGATGGCCAGTATCTGTGCAATGGCCCTGCTTGTTTTGTTTTTTATTCATCTTCTCTCAGCTTCACAGCTGTTTGTTCTACACCCATAGACAGCTCTCTGCTTTTCATGTTGGCTTCTCGTCTAACTATAAATGCACAGTCTGTACAAGCAAAGCCCAAATCTGAAATTGCTACTGAGCGCTATTTACTGTTTGAATAATGTCCCATTCTGCATGAAGTCCTCTCTGAATGTAAATCTACTCATTTTCAGGGGCACTTTCAGCTTTAGAGAACAATCAGCAGTCACACAGAGCCATGTGGGGAGAGTAGGGAGCCTGATGAAGCACAGGTGTGTGTTTGGTCTGGAAACTCTGTATCATATGTGAAAAATGGGCAGTGCATTATTGTGAAGATGCCTATTGACTGCTGCCCACAGGTCCGGACTTTTGCATCTCACAGCATCACGAAAAGTTTGTGTGTGTGTGTGTGTGTGTGTGTGTGTGTGTGTGTGTGTGTGGGGGTTATAATGCTATGTGTGAAAGTGTAGTACCTGTACTGATGGTGGTGACCAGACTATTAGTGCTGTTGCAGATCCCATTTTGTGATGCTACACTGATACTGTACTGGCTGGCACACTGCAGTCCGCTGAACACACACGACAGGTTGGCTGTCATGCACACATGAGGGAACCCACCGGAGGTTGATACAATGGCAATGTAGCTGCCGGCCCCAGTAGCAGCAAGCCAGGATGCCACCAAGGACCCTGATCCACATATGACTGTACCAGTCACATTCTGAGGGATGCAGGGGGCTAGGATACAATGTAAATGTCTTTGTTATGTTGACTGAAACATGCCACAATACAACTATTACGAAATACAGTTGTGCTCAAAAGTTTGTGAACCCTTTAGATGTTTCTGCATATATTTGAGCATATATTTTTTTTTATCAGAATTGCTTCAGGTCTTTCCACAACATTTCTATTGGATTAAGGTCAGGACTTTGTCTGGGCCATTCCAAAACATTACCTTTATTGTTCTTGAACCATTCATCAGTAGAATGACTTGTGTGCTTAGGGTCGTTGTCTTGTGCATGACCCACATTCTCTTAAGATTCAGATCACAGACATATGTCCTGACATTTATCTTTAGAATTTGCTGGTATAATTCAGAATCCATTTTTCCATCACTGATGGCAAGCCATCCTGGCCCAGATGCAGCAAAACAGACCACGATACTACCACCACCATGTTTCATAGATATCAATGGGATTTTATGCTAGAATGTAGAGTTGTCCTTTATTAATGAAACCAAAAATCTATTTTAATCTCATTTGTCCACAAAACATTGTTCCAGTAACCTTCTGGCTTGTCCATGTTATCTTCATCAAACTGCAGACGGGCTGCAATGTTCTTTTTGGAGAGCTTCTTACAACCCTGCCATGCACCATTGTTCTGTGTTCTCCTGATGGTGGACACATGAATATTAGCCAATGTCAGAAAAGCCTTTAGTTGCTTAGAATGTCCTTTGGGTTCCTTGGTGTGATCTTTGTTGGTAGAGCACTCCTGGGGAGGCTTATAATGGTCTTGAATTTCCTCAGTTTGTGCACAATCTGTCTGACTGTGGATTGGTGGAGTCCAAACTCCTTAGAGATGGTTTTCCAGCCTGACGGGCATCAACAACTTTCCTTCTGAGCTCCTCGGAAATCTCCTTTGTTTGTGCCATGATGCACTTCCACAAACATATGCTGTGAAGATCAGACATTGATGGATCCCTTTTCTTCAAATAAAACAGGACACGCCCACTCACACCTGAGTGTCTCACCTTCAAATGATCTGTTATTAGATCAAATTCATATAGAAGGGTTCACAATTTCTAAGCACCACTGTACAATTAAACACCTTACAGTCCTCACCTGTTTGTACTGTCTGCGCAGGACTTGCTGCACTACAGTTACCATTGGATGCAGTGACCATGACGCTGTACTGCTGGCCACACTGCAGGCCTTGCATGCTGCAACTGGTGTTCTGCGAGCTGCAGGAGAGTGCAGTGCCACCTTTCCATGAGGCGATTGCAGTGTAGTTGTGAGACACTGCGGAAGGGCTCCAGCTCACAGTTAGAGAATTAGTGTCACACGCGAGCATTGTGGACACGTTTTGGCTGACACAGGGAGCTGAGAAGAAAGTACAGTCATACAATGTACATATTGTACAGTTAGGCCCATAAGAATTTGGACAGTGACACAATCTTCATGATGTGAGCTCTGCATGCCACCACTTTGGATTTGAAATGAAACAACTGACATGCAATTACAGTGCAATTATGACATCCATTCACTGTTTCTTCTGAAATCGACTGTAGCTAAAAATGTGAAACTTCTTTTACAGCTTAAACGAAACACAAACATTAAACCGCCTGATGAGCAAACTCTAACAGGGCTTCCCACCAACCACCCTTCATTCCTAGTTATCATAGTCACACCGGTGATGAACCTGCTGTGACAAACAAACCTGTGTCCAGTGGTATGGGAACAGTCTGGGCACTGCTACAGTTTCCATCCGTGGCAGACACAGTAAAGTTGTAGTGCTGACCGCAGAGTAGGCCGGTGATCTGGCAACCTGCAGTGCTGACGTTACAGGTCTGCACATCCCCGCTACTCTGTAATCTCCCAATGTAGTAGAGGGCATTGGTGCTGAGAGCCCACTGTAGAGAGGCAGTGGGAGAGGAGCAGCTCACCAGGCCCGAAACATTAGTGGGGGCACAGGGTTCTGCAGGAATGGCAAGGGAGATTAGGGTAGATTAGGACTAGTCTGATATTCAAAGAGTATCAAATTATTATGATATTAAATTTCCAGTTTGAATAAACCTGACAGTATCAACCAGTATCATGAACAACCAGTAATGTTTACCTTTTTGAATAAAAAGCACTTGTGTTCAGACATTAGAATTTGAATAATTTCTTAAAATATCCTAAATAAATACACATTTTTTGTCATAAATGTTGCTTTTTGTTTGATTCTGACAGCAATGATATATTGAGGCCAGCAAAATATGGAGATCATGTCCATATATTCATATTTTGCACAACAAGTCACCAGTGCTGGGCGATATTACCTCAAATCAATATCACGATTAATTCAACATCAACAACCTCGATAACAATTAGTCAACAATTTTTTTGTTTGTTTGTTGTTTTTTTTCGGTGTCATTCATGAAGCCAAAATATGTTCAAATGACAGAAACAGCATTTTTCTTTGGTAAAAGTTGCTCGAGTTGCTCAGCTGGTTCTGTGTTTGAGTTTTCTTCCATGTCTCTATGTCGCAGACTAGACGGGGGCGGAGTCACAGGATTACACACACATGATAGTACATTTTAGGGGACAGTACATGAAACACAAAAAAGTATTAATAGAATAAAAAAAATGAAATTATTGTCATGGGCAAAATTACATTGGTTACAGGTTCTAAAGGTCAGTTTCGGTTCATTTTTGATTAATTGCCCAATCCTTTACGGGCCTAATCATAGGCCTCGTGCATCTGTAATCAGTAATCAGCTGTATGTGTATTTGGTTGTACCTGTGTACAGAGAGACGGTCTGGCTGAGTTGGCTACTACAGTTGTTGTTAGTTGCCATGACACCCACACTGTACACTTGACCACAGGTGAGGTTGGCGATGCTGCAGCTGGTCCCGATGCTGGAGCACCGTGTCCTTTGACCGTAGGAATCTATGGCAAAAGCGATGTAAGCTAGCGCTCCAGCACTCGGGGCCCAGTTGATGACCACAGAATTCCTCCCACATGCACGAGACACAGAGACGTTGGTTGGCACACATGGCACTGAGGAGATACGAGAGACACATACCCTGATTGTGAGTAATCAATGGGTTTATTCATTTACGTTTACAAACATTACAGGGTGCGTTGGGTTCCTCTCTCCTTTACAAAATGAAATTTATGTGGCTGGACAAGTTGGATACCTCAGTCTGAGGTCTGTTTTTCATTATTATATTTGTTTCCTTTTGGAAAACCTTCTGATTCTTCATCCCTTGTGAATATCAGGGAGGCCAACGTTTCTCATGGCAGCCCCTAGTGTGTAGCTTCTTTGGTCCAATGGTGAAGCGTTTGGCTTGTAAGGTGGTGCCCTGGGTTTGAATCCCACTGCTAACAGTGTGTTTATCTGTTCCACTGCCAGACTGCTCCATATTTGGGTCTCAAACCTTCTCACCTGGTTAAGGAACCTTTCAGGTACACAGGGATTCTGAGCTCAACCCCACTGTTGGATGAGCTTCTCTGCACATTACAGTGTATTTCTGTGTTTACTGTGAAAGTATTGTTTTCTTACTATGCTCCACCATAATCTGCTGACTGGGAGGAGACTGGCAAGTTCCCTGGGCGGCCAGCACATGCACGTTGTAGGTCCTGCCACAGGCCAGCTGCCCCACCGTGCAGTGGGTCATAGATGAGTTACAGTGGACTTGATCTCCTGCTCCAGACCACACCCTTGCTGTATAGTTCACATTCACTCCTGAACTGTTCCAGCCCACTGTCATTGCACCTGGCGTACAGTTCACTACACCCACCACCTGCTGCGGTACACATGGAGCTACAACAGAAAACAACAGAGACGTCAATCAGAATCCAAGGCATAAAACAGAGACACTTCAATAGAGCTGAGAACCAGCGATGATACGGGACAAAGTTACGACGCCTCACGAACGCCTTTGTCCTTCTTTGCATACTTAAACCTACGGACATTTGATTTTCATTTTAACATCATTAGACAGGCTGTCTTATCTTAACCGCAGACATTAGTTTGGTTTGCTCTTGATTGGTGACATGGGAGCACCATTGTGAGATCAAAGCGATTTGAGGTCAGTCTGGGATGGGAGTTCAAAAGATCTTACAACAATTAGAAATCAGTCGTTCCACATTTAACATTTAAAATGTCCTAGCAAGACATGAGCAGACCTGGAGATCCGCAAATAAGTCTCAAAGAACGTCCCAAAGAACTCTCTGAGGTCTTCAGAAAGGTTGTAGATAGATGCATCTGAGAAGGGATTTAAAAAGATCTCAAAACAATTAGAAATCAGACGTTAGAAAGTGAAACTTTCTAAAATGAGACCTTTGTCTCTCACCAAGGTAAACGGACTCACTTCAACAATCAAGAGCAAACCAAACTAATGTCTGAGGTTTAAATAAGACAGCCTCCTCCAAAGTCCCCTCTAACCATGGTCTAGTCATTAGCAGCTGATTCTAAGACTACTATTAATTATAGTTATATCACCTCCATCTCTCAGTACAGTTCAAATGAAGGTCAAATGTCCATACCTTTAAAAATGTCAGAGGTGTTCATGGGGTGTCCTAACTTTTTCAAAGGACTATGTACGTGTGTGTGTGTTTTAAACCTGAGCTCATCTGAACAGCTGTGGAGGGAAGGCTGCTGCAGTGTGAGTCGTTCTGCATGACGGTGATGTTGTAGGTGTGTCCACAGCGCAGGTTTTGGACACTGCAGTTATTACTACTGCTGCTGCAGTTTAGGGTGATTCCTTCGTTATCCACCAGCAGAGCAGTGTATGAGCTCCCAGCGCTCTGGGCCTGCCACTGCACCGTCACTGCGTTCAACTGACAGTCCATCTGAGCCTGCACAGTCACCGGAGCACACGGAGCTGTGTGAGCAAGAAGAGAAAGATAGATCATTACTATATGGACAGAGGTATTGGGACATCTGCTCATTCACTGTTTCTTCTGAAATCAAGGGTGGAAGGACTAGTTTTTTGCTGCAAGTACTGGATGGAGCTCCATCATTCCAGAGAACACAGCTCCACTGCCCCACAGCTCAGTGCTGGTGCCAGAAGTTTCATGGTTGTCTTCTCCAGAGAGTCCTGTTCTATTGGCAGTACTTCACTACAGGGACTTGACAAGCTGTGTGTGCATTTGCACATCCGTGTCAACAATGCATACAACTTAAAAAAGCTGAATGGGGGCTTGGTTATCAATACGCGAAACCCACCAGTCTTTACAGTGATGTGCTGGCTGTCGGTGCTGTTGCAGAAGAGGTTGCTGGACGTGATGAAGGCCTCGTAGGTTTGTCCACACTGCAGGCCTGTGATCTCACACTGTGTGTCCATGGTGTAACAGGAGCGGATGGAGCTGTCGGGAAGGATGGCTGAGGCAGTGTAGAAGATGGCGTCGTTGGTGGTTAGCCAGTTGAGAGTGATTGAGAAGGAGCTGCAAGTGTTCATCAAAGAAATGTCCTGAGGAGGACAAGGAACTGGGGAGAGAACGAGATAATATGACATATATTTATATAGTAACAGAAGACAATATCCTCCTAAATCCCAGGCAACATCCTGCCTCTTTACGAAACACATGCCTTTGTGTTTACAGTTCTGGCAGTTGGCTGATGTTCTTACTACAGAGGTTCTTTTATTTTGCTGTTGTCACTTTAAAGGTTTGTGAGCAATGGGCCAATAGAAATGCTCCAAACTGACTTGGAATAACATCCTTTTACATTGACGTCCATTGTAAGGATTTCTGGGCTGGTAGCTTTCAAGGACTATAAAAACACAGCTTGCAAATCTTGTTAGAAACCGATCATCTAATCTAATGTTAATAAGTCTAATCAATATGATTGGCTTCTTTGAGTTTATTAGATTGATAAGGATATTTATTACAATACTTGTAATAAGTAATAATCATCATCATCATCAATATTATTATTATTATTATTATTATTATTATCGTTGTTGTTGTTATTTAGTGTCCTATTTAGTGAACTGTGTCCTATTTAGTGTTTGTGAGTTCATAACTCCACCCCTTTCTCTCCATTAATATTTGTTTTCATTGTTTTTCAGAGTGGATTTCAGCTGTGTTCCAATCTGAATTACACACTGAACATTGATGATGGTACGTCCGATTGTTTGTTTTGATGTGTGTATCATGTCTGTAGGTTTCTCTGATCCTGAGTTTCCCAGAAACTGCGGCCTGCAGCGTTGCGTTCAGTGTTGATTCAAAATCTACACTGAATTTGATGATCGATACAATATAGCAAAACCTAATATTCCAGTCCTTCGAGAGTATGGATATTTTCTTACACCTCTAGTGTACATTTCTGTTCGCATTCAACACTTTAAAGAATGTGGGCATTCACAGGACATTACTGATGAGGCCAAATGTCTTTCACTCTGTCTCTCTGTCTCACACCTGTTTGAGCTTCATTTGCCAGCAGGATGTCGGTGGTGCAGTCATAGTTGGAGGCTGTGATCCACACACTCAGGCTCTGGCCACACTTCACATTCAGCATCGCACAGCTTGTGCCATTGGACGTGCAGTTGTAGAAGTCATCCTGGTTACCGTGGGCTTGTACCATGTAGCTGAGGGCTCCAGGGGCTGGATCCCATCTGGTGATCAATGTATTTGACAGACAGTCCATTGCTGAAGTGTATATGTTCTGGGGTAAACAGGGTGCTGGGAGAGAGATGATAATCAAGGTTATTAAAAGGTAACATAATGCAAATTTGTCCACCAATGCTATTGGTGTCCCCTTTGGTCTCCCCAGACAATGAATTAGATGAGGATTCTTTAGTCCCTCTTACATGTACTGATAATTAGAAGTTACCTGGTCTTTCGCCTGTGTCAATAGTGATTGGTTACCTGGTCTTTCACCTGTGTTAATAGTGATTGGTTACCTGGTCTTTCACCTGTGTTAATAGTGATTGGTTACCTGGTCTTTCACCTGTCTTAACTATTAGCAGTCACTTCAGCTCTTACCTGTGCGCACAGTCACTGGTGAGGTGGTCCCACTGCTGCATGTGTCTGTAAGGGAGTACACAGAGCTGACGGTGAAGTTGTACTTGGTGCCACAGTCCATTTGCGTGAAGTAGCAAGACGTGTCCATGGTAAGGCACTTGATCACCACTCCGTTCACGTCCACAGAATTGGCGATGTAATAAGCCGTGTTGCTGGTGGAAGCCCAGGACAATATGATCACATTGCTTAAGCATTCGTGGTATGTCGTCACGTTCTGGGGTGGGCAGGGTGCTACAGGTGTGCATGAAGGAGAGAAGGGACGGTGGTGGGAAAGAGAGAGAGAAAGACATTTTAGTTCCAACTAATCAGCCCTGATGACTTCTGAGATTCATCTGCAGCTCATGTCCTTCTCTGACTTCATCTCCTTTTCTGCACTGAGGTCTAGGTGTGTTGCTCTTGCTACGAATGGAACAGCTCATCCTACACCATGGGAAGCTTTCCTGCTATTAGCCCTCAGGACTAGATCATTGCTACTTTCTCAGAAGACACAACATAATGGTCATTAGACTCCAGTAACCTGCACACAGTGTTTGTGACCAAAAGGCTACATTTCCATGGTCCTGGCTGGATGACCTGAAAGGTGTTTTTAAATAAAGGACAATAAGACACAGAGAAAGTGGGACGAGCTGAGAAAGGGAAAGAAACAATGTAAGTGAGAGAATGAAATAAAGAGAAAAAGAGAGGGAGGTGGAGGAAAAGATGGATAAATGTTGGAAAGGGCTTATTAATAGAGGTGTGAAAGGATATACGGCCTGCTGGGGTCGGTTTGTGCAGACCTTCTTTTTGCATGTTCAGTTTGCAATATTGAATATGAACGTTCTTCTCAGATCGGATTTGGTCTTGATGGTCACATTCACAAATGTACATCAATCAACCATGTTGACCCCCTTGTTTCTACACCCACTGTCCATTCTATCAGCTCCTCTGACCACACAGGAGCTCTTTGTATGTCTATAATTCCAGATTGTAGTTCATCTGTTTCTCTGCAGACTTTATTCTCCTCCTTTCACCCTGATATTCAATGATCAGGACCCCACAGGACCACCACAGAGCAGATATTATGTGGGCGTTGGGTCATTCTCTTAGTGTGTGTTAACGTTGGTATGAGTGGTCCAGACACAGCAGTGCTGCTGGAGTGTTTAAACACTGTGTCCACTCACTGACAGAAGCTCATCTGTTTCTGCACAGTTGGTCATCCTCTAGTTCTTCATCAGTGCTCACAGGACGCTGTCGGCTGGACATTTCTGGTTGGTGGACTGTTCTCGGTCCAGCAGTGACACTGGGGGTTTAAACACTCCAGCAGCTCTGCTGTGTCTGATCCACTCGTACCAGCAACACACACTAACACACCACCACCATGTCAGTGTGACTGCAGTGCTGAGAATGACCCACCACCCACATAACATCTGCTCTGTGGTCGTCCTGTGGGGTCCTGATCATTGAAGATCAGGGTGAACGGAGGAGAATAAAGTCTGCAGAGAAACAGATGAACTACAGTCTGGGATTATAGAAAGATTTGGATACAGATGTGTTAAACTCTGAAAGACCGAGAGTCATATATTATCCTTACCTGTGTCAAAGCTGTAGCTGATATTGGAGGTGCTTTCACAGTCAGCGATGCTGGTGACCTGTACAGTGTAGTGCTCACCACATGCAAGTGCAGTTATCTGGCAGGACGTGTCATTGGAGGTGCAGGTCAGAGACCTTCCACTCCTGGCAGTAGCCAGTGTACGGTACGACCAAGCACCAGGTACAGAGTCCCACTTTATAGTTGCCGTGGCATTAGTACAGCTGTAGATGGCAGATACGGACGTCACCGTAGGAATAGCTGTTGAAGTAGAAAAGAACTTAACACAGGAAGTGTTTGAATTATATTCATTAATTATATAAAATTATTTTAATTATCTTTAGAGTGTACATACAACCATACAACTTATACTCACGATTGGTGGTGTAGTTGACCGTGGTTGGCTCTCCAGGTTGAAGGAATACATTGAAGGATGAAACAGCTATTGTGTAGGTTGTACATGGTTTTAGGTTGGCTAGATTCAAAAAAGTAGTAGAAATATTCCAAGCTCTGGGAGCAATTCCAGACCGGACATTCTCCATCAGCAACACTTGGTAGCGCAACACTCCAGAGACACTGGACCAAGTCATATAAGCTGCATTGTTACTGGTTGTTGTCACCGTCACAACAGCTGGTGGTTGGACCACTGCAGAGCAACAGAGGAGTGTGTAAGTGTATGTTTAACATAAGCAGCTCAGGTGCATCTTGTTTCCACTGATCATCCTTCAGATGTTTCTATATTCTGTCCTGTGATATAAGACACATATAAACACATCTGTCCTGTGTTATAAGACCCATATAAACATCTTTGTCCTGTGATATAAGACCCATATAAACACATCTGTCCTGTGATATAAGACCCATATAAACGCCTCTGTCCTGTGATACAAAACCCATATAAACACATCTGTCCTGTGATATAAGACCCATATAAACACATCTGTCCTGTGATATAAGGCCCATATAAATACATCTGTCCTGTGATATAAGACCCATATAAACGCATCTGTCCTGTGATATAAAACCCATATAAACACATCTGTCCTGTGTTATAAGACCCATATAAACATCTTTGTCCTGTGATATAAGACCCATATAAACACATCTGTCCTGTGATATAAGACCCATATAAACACATCTGTCCTGTGATATATGACCCATATAAACACATCTGTCCTCTGATATAAGACCCATATAAACACCTATGTCATGTTATATAAGACCCATATAAACACCTCTGTCCTGTGATATATCATATCATATCATATAAGACCCAAACCTAAATACAGGTAAAAGTTTGAGGTAAAAACCAACAGTTAGAATCTGTTTACTCTGATTCCACTGAATTACAGAGACCATCACAAACAATTACTGTGATATAACATTAAATAGAGCAACATAATGGCAAGTAAGGTTGTGTATCAGCAAACTGTTGCTACAAATGCTCATTCTAAGACAAGTAGCTGGAGTTATCCCTCTCAAACATTGACAAACAGGAGAAAACTATATCAGACAATGTGTATGTTCAGATGGTTAGAGGGTAAACTGGAAGATTTCACAAGCAACAGGAATTCTGATCCTTTAAGAACCGTTTTGTGGAAAAAGACAAAATACTAGGTATTTAAAGATGTTTAGTCAGGCTGTTTGCTTTTCTGGTACTGGATTACCTACTGCTGCTTATGAGACTTACACGTGGTAATGGTTTTCACAGTGCCTTTAGGACCCAGTCCGGCAGCATTGGAAGCATACACATAGCAACTGTAGGCCTTGGCTGCTTGGAGTCCGCTCATATTCCCACTGAGCGAGGTGAAGGTGCGGTTGTGGTACTCGGAGTCCGCCATCCTCTCAACCATCAACACATAGCTGTCGGCTCCCGAGACGCCAGACCACTGAAAACTGATAGATGTGCTTGAAATAGCTCTGGAATAGGTTATCTGTGAGGCTGCGGGAACTGTGAAAGAAGAGCAAGAGCAGAAATAACTTCTGTAGATGATTAAAGTTGTTGTTTAGGGGTTTATCTATGGAAGTCCTTTCCCACCACTTGGGGGAAAATGGTCATAAAGTAAGTCATAGTACTGAGATGCTAAATGAGAAAATAAATGAGAATAATGAGACAGTAAGTCATGAGATACTAATTCAAAATGATGAGACTATAAGTCATAATTGATAAGATATAAAGTTGTAATTAGGACATTATAGACTGCATTTATACCCTTTGATATTTTCCCCTACATGTTGTTTTGTAGAAAAATGTTGCATTTACATGAGTATTATTCTTTTATTCTTTGAGATGTTTCTACACCTTCATTGAACTTTCTACACCTTCATTTTGGCATTATTTTACCAAATGTTGAGAGTTTTCATGTGAGATGTGCCGAGTCCCCAGCTCCGATGCAATGACAGACGCCTGTGCCGACCGGCATTCATCACATTCAGTGTGATGTGGGGAGAGAGCACCATCTACCCACCCAGAAACGGAGAGCAGGCCAATGACTCCATCTGACGATGGCCAGCAGCATGACCTGGGATTCAAATGATCCTCAGATCATAGTGGTAGTGCTTTAGACCACTGAGCCACTCTGAGACATATTTTCTTCTTTTTCCAAACAATGAGAATGTAGGAGTGACAGCAAGAATTCCATTTTACCACCTTCTGATTGGCTGAAGAGCATGAGAGAAAAGAATGGCCTGCATGGAGAAATTTGTGCATGTGTGCACGCTTTCATGTAAGAACAGACCAGTCGGACTGGAGCAGGTTTAGAGCACATTTATATTTGGAAAGAGAACAAATGAAACCTTGGAATGCAGAATGAATTGTGCTCTTACATTAAAAAAAATCCTTTAAAACCAAGTTTAAACTCTGCCATAAAGCCCAGATTAACCCATAGTGGTGGAGTGCTGCATTGATGGTTGACCTTCTGTAAGTTTCTCCCATCTGTACACAGGGGAACGTCCAGTACAGCAGAATGTTTTGTAGCCTTCTTCAGATCTGTGCCTCCAGATAGTCCTGTCTCTGAGCTATAAAACCCATATAAACACATCTGTCCTGTGATATAAGACCCATATAAACACCTCTGTCCTGTGATATAAGACCCATATAAACACCTCTGTCCTGTGATATAAGACCCATAAAAACACCTCTGTCCTGTGATATAAGACCCATATAAACACATCTGTTCTGTGATATAAGACCCATATAAACACATCTGTCCTGTGATATAAGACCCATATAAACACCTCTGCCCTGTGTAATAAGACCCATATAAACACTGAGCTCTACAGACAGTTCTGTTCTCCTCATGGACTTTGTGTCTTTCCAAATCATGTTCAATCAGCTGAATGTACCCCAGGTACTCCAGTCAAGGTGCAGAAACATCTCAATGATGATCAAGAAACATGGGACACCCCAGAGCAAAAACTGAAGCATGATTGAAAAGGTCAGAAGTTATTTTTGTTTTCTTTATTGTTTTCTTTAGTTTTTCTGCTTTATGGGGTGCAGCAGTATAATAGCATGACTTAGAACCTTAATAATATGTTAGTAACTCATAAATACAACTTATTAGGTATTAGGTCCTCAAAATTATGACTTATCTCATTGTGACTTAATATCCCATTACATTTTAGTAACTCATAATGACTTAATATATCATAATTGTGATTTTAACATCTCATTATAAGCATCTCATAATTATGACTTACTGTTTGATCATTAACTTTCACCAAGTGGTGAAATTTGACTCCCGAATTTTCCTAAGGGAATGTCCTACCTGTCAGTGCTATCTTGGAACTGATACACATCACATAATAAAACTGGTAGACTTTAAGGGTGACTTGGTACACGGTTCCAGGTCGTAATCCTTGCACCAATTTCTCGGTTGTGGCTGCTGTGAACTCCAGCGTGATGGGGGGCGCACTGCTCGAATTCACAACCCTTAAGTCCATTAAGTAGTTTGTGGCGCTGGGGAAACCTGTCCATTTTATGTAGAGGTTTGAAGCTGAAGGTGAGGTAATGGACGTAATGTCACAGCCTGAAGAATAGAAATATGAGAATGAGCTCTGGACATTTCATTTTTTATATATATATTTTTTCAAGGTTATATATGTGCAAAAATATAAACTTACTTCCATGAGCCTGTTGCACCTGAAAACAATTCACATACAGGAAAAAATAAAGATATGAACTTAGTTATATACTAGTGATTAGTTTTATATTACATATCTGCTCATATTCTCTGTTACATAATGCAAGTGTAAAGTATGACATACCATCTATCATACTCTACATTCTTCTATTAGTAATGAATATTTATCTTACCTCTGTCAGAGAAAGCACTAGAAGTGAAAAGCACAATGTCTTCAACAGGCGCATCTCTGCTGTGGTCTGTGGGGAATGAATAAGTTAGATTCACACAGATATTAAAACACACTAAACTCTGAAAGTGCATCCAACAGATAACTGCCCAGGTATGACCAATCAGGGTGCACGAAAGCAGGACAAGTGATGCCTCTAGGCCTGTTAAGGATATTATAAGGGAAAACAATATCAGGGAGGGGGAAATGTTGGCCAGCTTTAAAACCTCTTTGAGCCAGAGAACACAGACTTAAACCCAGGACTGGACTTCACTGGAATTCAACTAAATGCTAACATGAACATGAGGAACATCTTTGCACCAATTGCAATTTGCATGGACCATTCCAAATTTTAACATATGACTGGCCAGTCCAGACTGAACTTAATTTTTGTGTAAGGATTATAAATGAAAGGATACAGAAACATTTTGTCCAGTGTGTATTGTAAACAGTGAGCTTGTTGTCTTCTTTACTCACTGTGAGACACATTCATGCTGAAGTTGTGAGGCTGTGGCTGAAAAGGATCCCTACTCCCTCATTATTATTATAGGATTTGAATATCAGTCCCCTGGCCAATTTGTGTCAAGCACGTTCAAAATTAATGTGTATCTCAAGGTCAAGGCTTTTTATTATCTTATCAGATTCTGGGCCAAATGCATACTCAAGAGCCTGCACAACTTCAACTGTCTCTTAATTGGATCTGACATAAAGCAAGATCAATAACGTGCAGGAATAGAACTCACTGAGTGTGAAATATTTGTGTAACTTGGTTGTTTATAATTTACCAATTTACACTGCAGGCATCCCAAGTCTTCCCGAAGTTCCGGGAGCCTCCTGTATATTATATGATATACATAGCAGCTCCCTGATGCCCTCAAGTCAGATAAAATCTCCCAGAATCTAGAACAAGAGGCCAAGAGCCACAGAAACCTAGCCTAACTTGTGGTAACATGAGGGCAGTGGTTAGTGGTTGTGGTTAGTGTTTTTGGTGGTTTAGTGTGCGTTTTTTTTTCTCCTGGATGGCATGCGTCCAGTAAGTGAAAGATGGAGCATCGTGGCAAAGGCATTTTTACTTCAGAAATGTCCCCATGTTTGATAAAAGTGAAAAACAATAAAAGCCTGGCCTGCTGTCCTGTTTGCCAAACAATCATTTCAGCATTGCCCATGGCAGGTTAAATGATTGTATGTTCAGGTCATTACATTTTGCTATTTTTTTGGGGGTTCGAATATGGAGGGTACCACCCTGAAATTAATTTGGGATGTCTAACAGTGTTCATCTGCTTGCAGGGTGCATGGGTTTGTGCTGGTCATCCTCATGTGGTTCACAAATGCAAAGAATGGGTTATAAGATACCTCTCGACTGGACACTGGTTTTGGCCAATCATGCTGAAAACCGGCCAGTTCTGACTGGTGCACCTGTGAAAATGGCCTAGAGGATGAGAATACTAACCTGATCCACACTGAGAGAACATCACTCAAAAAGGCAAAATATCATCCACAGCTACAATCCAGACTACATTAAGTAAGACATGATAAGTCGTATGATAAGTAGACGCATTTGTCAATGAGGCGTCAGGCCTAGAGAGACATCTTTTAAAATTAAACAGGTCCACAGATGTGTTGCCTGGTGTAAGTAGTAGCAGTAGTAGTTTATTTAATTAATTTCATTAACCTGTTTATTTTGGTGTTGTAGTTACAAACAGGTGGGCCGTGCAGTGGAAAGGTTTGGGAACCTGTGGTCTAAGTTCCCATCTGGGGACTTGAAACCTTGAAGTTTAGACATCAATGGCTGTGTCTTCCAACAAGAAGGTTGCTTTTACTTCCTTCTGAAAACCAGCCTTGTTTGGCACTTCATTCTTTTATACTGCGGAGTAACATTACAGAAATGCACTGCAAATATAACCCAGAAGAGAAGATTCTTTTCTTTTTTGGAACATGTCTCACTCTTTGTGATTCACCCCTCTAAGCAATAAGATTACGATAATAAGATTAGTGTAAGTTTACTCTGACTTACTAACGGAAAAGTCAGCTGAACTCTCGACTCGCTTACACTGTTTTAATGGCAATTGATTTATGTCATTTTCCTGTTTGACTTGGGGTTATAGCATCTGTTTGCATCCCTGACTCCCATCACACTGAGCCTTAGGTAGGTAAAGGGCTGGGAAGACTATCCCAAAGAGTGAATTCTCCAGTTCTAGGAGCAGTGAAGTGACAGTCCAGTTTCCCCATTCATACTTTTTGTTCTTTCATTGGAAAAGAGGTGGGATCCCCAGACTTGTTTCATCCATTCAAAAGGGCATGTTGTCCCCTTGTTGCCCCCTGCACTTGTTTCACTGCTTTTGTTTGTTATTGTCCCTATTCTCTTCTTAGATAATAATTTAGATAATTGCTTGCCATTAAAATCTCTGTGTTACTGGACTGTCCTTGTTAAGCTCCATGTTTGAGTGACAGCTCTAAGCTAACAATGAAAGCTCTGAAGTAACACTGGTTGAAGTTCTGTGTGTTAATGAAAGCCCTAAGGTAATGTTAGTTGAACCTCTGTGTGTTAATGAAAACTCTGAGATAACATTAGGTGAAGCTCCCTGTGCTAATGAACGCTCTGAGCTAATGTTAGGTGAAGCTCTGTGTGCTAATGAAAGCTCTGGAGTAACGTTAGGTGAAGCTCTGTGTGCTAATGAACACTCAGAGGTAATGGTTGAAGCTCTGTGTGCTAATAATGTGCTCTAAGGTAACATTAGGTGAAGCTCTGTGTGCTAATGAACACTCTGAGGTAATGGTTGAAGCTCCGTGTGCTAATAATGTGCTCTAAGGTAACATTAGGTGAAGCTCTGTTTGTTAATGAAAGCTCTGAGGTAGCATTACTTGAAGTTCCATGTGCTAATGAACACTCTGAGCTAATGTTAGGTGACGCTCCATGTACTAATGAATGCTCTGAGGTAATCTTAGGTGAAGCTCTGTGTGCTAATGAACGCTTTATGGTAACATTAGGTGAAGCTCCATATGCTAATGAAAGCTCTGAGGTAACATTGGTTGAAGCTCTGTGGGCTAATGAAAGCTCTAACGTAATGTTAGGTGAAGCTCTGTGTGCTAATTAAAGCTATAAGCTAATGTTAGTTAAAGCTCTGTGTGCTAATGAAAGCTCTAAGCTAATGGTGAAGCTTTTTTTGTTGTTGGTTTAAAAATGGTACTTAAAATAGTGGCTAATGTGCAGACAGTAGGTTTTTGTTTATCATTATTAATCACCTTTTTGTATAGAACAGATTTAATTCCTTAAATGGCAACACACAGGCCTAAAAATGGTCAGTCTACACATCACAAAAATTCACAGCGAATTTCAAGTTGATATATTTATGAAGAGGTACAGTAATATAATACACTGTGCATTGTGGTGCTATAAGTACATGGTCTATTCTTCTCTGACCTTTCACTGCCTCTGTAAACAGATTCCATTGTATTGTTGAGGATCATAAAAGATCATGTCTATTTTTGTACAGGTGTGAAAAGTGAAAGCAGCGTGAGACCTTTCAACAATATCAAATACATACAATGGCATACACCATACTTCCATAACATTAGAACCACCTGTCTAATAATATCGAGCAGGTCCCCCTTGTGTCCAAAATATCTGACCATTCAAGGCACAAGGTAACAAGACCTCTGGCACTAAGGCACCAAAGCACATTAAACCTTCTTGTATCAAGACTAATGTCTAATCAGACCACACCTGTAATCCTTTACATATCTGGCCGAGACCGTATGCTGGGTTTTGCAGCGATTAAATGTGGGTGTGTTATGTTCACATTTTAGATTAGAGCAGGACATTAATTCTGAAGCATGTTAGATCAGTATCATGGCTGAGTTTCCAATTTGACAATCATTGTTTGTTCTGGTGCTTTTGGTGAAATTAATATCTGTACTTACGTAGGTGTGGTATTTCAGTTTTTTTGCCAGAATTTGACCGGAGATATGAGTGTGAACCTTGCCTAAGGTGACCCAGCTCTTAGGATCCATGTTCGTATTGGTTTTAGTTGATACAGTTCTACTCTTTCCCCTCAGGTAGGTTTGCCTTTCTGAACAGTGAAAGCACAAATGGGATGTTTTTAGCACAAATACACTATATGGATGAAAGTATTGGGACACCTGCCCATTCATTCTTTCTTCTGCAATCAAGAAAATACAGGGAAGACTTTGGACTTGATTATGGAACAATTCTGTGAGGATCTCAGTGGGCCATGCACTAATTTTATATAGCTTCATTTCTGGTATGTTTGTTGGTTTCGACCCTTGATGGCAACCCATGTTGGCCAAGATGACGCAAAATAAGCTCTAACCATGATATTACCACCACCATGTTTCACAGATGGAATAGGGTTCTTGTGCTGGAATACAGTGTTTTCTTTTATTCGAAAACTTCACATTTAAACCAGAAATATAGTTTTTGGTCTCAAATGTCCATAAAACATTGTTCCAGTAGTCTTCTGGTTTGTGATATTTATCAAACTGCAGATGGGCAACAATGTTCTTTTTGGAGAGCAGCAGCTTCTCCTTGTAACCCCACCATGCTCACCATTGTTTTCAGTGTACTCCTAATGGTGGACTCCTCAGAAATCATGTCATGATGCACTTCCACAAATGTGTGGTGAAGATAAATCTTGATAGATCCCTGTTCTTTAAATAAAGCAGGACACATTGACTCATACCTGATTGTCTCCCTTTGATTGAAAACACCTGACTCTAATTTCACCTTCAAATGATCTGCTGATCATAAAGGTTCACACACTTTTGCCCTTTCAGAGATCTACTTTTAAGTTAACATATGCCCATCTTCTTCAACGGTATACATGTAAAGAAAGTCACTTGAATCTGATCTGACTTCCTCCCTCCCAAAATTGCCTGTGAGCTATATGACGTATTGCAGAACGTCTTTTGTTGGTTTTTAGGGTTAATGTCCTAATCTTCCTTGGCAGGTGTCAAATCTCTGTACATCTGGACATTTAAGGCAATGAGGTATTTGATTCAAATCAGTGCCCTTCCTGGTGAGAGTCCTGTGTGAGCAGTGGAAAAGGAGTGGATGAGACTGCTGGCACTGGGACAGGAGCGAATGGGACTGCTGGCACAGGAAAAGGAGTGGATGGAAATGCTGGCACTGGGACAGGAGTGGACAGGACTATTGGAACCAGCACTGGACCAGGTGCAAATGACTTCCGAGTGCTTTGGACTCACCACCCACCTTGCAGACCACATCTATAACAAATAATGCTAAGCTAACCTGGCTAGTTTGATGTTACCATAACTACCAAAAACAATTTATCACAAATTCTCATAATATTTCCTTTGTTAATAGGGCGGCTTTAAATGAAATAACCTTTAAAAGTCAGTAAACTTAAGATAATATCATTTCAAAGCTATAAACCTTCAAACCTGGCTGATTTAGTGATTTGCGGGAAGCTGTGTAAGTGGAAAAGAATCCCGAGTCACGTAAAGTCGACAACCGCTGCCCAATGGAAAAATAACCACATTTTCTTTTTCATGCAAAAACTGTTTTATTTAAAGTCATATGTAACTGGTATACAGAAACTTTAAACAGTCCTATCCGGTGGAACATCATAAGAACACACGTGTCCTCGGTTTTATTTTGGTCTTGACATTCATACTGTCCCACTTTCCCAACGGCCAAGCAGTCTACCTTACACCGAGGACACAGCTATGCTCCTTTGAAGGCTTTCTACTTAAGGGGAATTCCTGTACTTTTTTCCTTTCAAACTGTTCGGCCACGGAAATGAACACAAATTCTGTACAAGGATTCATTGTTGGAAATTCAACACTATTTTTTCCTTGTCCTATATTTCTTCTATAATTCTTGTCTTATATGCAAAATGCCAATACCTGTCTACAGTTAGTGTATAACCTTAATTTGGACTCAAATAATGAGAAAAGTACATTTTGGCAAGCAAATATTTTACAGGCAGAAACAACAAATGCAGTTTCTATATTAAAAAGTCTGCAATTTCTTGATAAAAATTACATTTCAAATTAAACTTTTAGAACAGAAAAATTCTAAATATGTAAAATGTGAGTTTGGAAGCTTTGACATATAGATTATACGACATTTATATCAACAGAAATAAGAACAAAAGAAAGCAGCTATTTGTCCTATATTTCCTGTATATCCAAAATGCCATTACCTCACTACAGTTAGTATATAACCTTAATTTGGACTCAAATAATGAAAAATGTAAACGTTTTACAGGAAATTTGGTACAACAAATTCAGTTTGTACTTAAAAACAATAGCTCTGTAATTCCTTGATTAAATTTTAAATGTTAAAATTAGAACCGTTTGGCCCAAAATTGTGTTTACAGTTTGTAAATGTTCTAAATATCTGAAATGTTGTAAGTTTGGAAGTTGTAACATATTGATTATACTATGTTTATTGTAACAGAAATAAGATCTTTCACGCAGAAAAGAGATAGTGGGCATGTCCTCCATATTCTGCAACAGTGGTACTGAAAAAACAAATAAACAAAAACAAGATCAGGCAGGTTATATAGAAATATACTGTTAAACACAACGATGCAGTCCTACAACAATGCAAAACACAAAAAACAATGCATGGGCCCAAGCTTAGAGACACTCTCAGATTTCAAATCTAGGCTGAAAATATTTCTCTTCACCTTCCATTACAGGCTGCTGTTTACTCAGAGTGGACAGTGAGTGGACACAGTGTTTAAACACTCCAGCAGCACTGCTGTGTCTGATCCACTCGTACCAGCACGACACACACTAACACACCACCACCATGTCAGTGTGACTGCAGTGCTGAGAATGACCCACCACCCACATAATCACTGCTCTGTGGTGGTCCTGTGGGGTCCTGATCATTGAAGATCAGGGTGAAAGGAGGACAATAAAGTCTGCAGAGAAATTATAGATCTACAAGGTGGTCATAATGTTATGGCTGACGGGTGTATAAAGTATATATGGATCAAAGCCATTTTAATAAAAATAAATAAGCTGCGTATGTGCTTAAGTATACATATTAGATATATGTACTGGTAAACAGTACATTGTATTGAACTGTTGTGTCAATTCTATATGTTGTGTATTTTTGAGAAGTATTTTTAATAAAATTTGTATTTTCATCTGTGTATTTGGTAGATCTCTCAGCTTAAATCACTAAATCATTTACAGGGTTACAGTGGGTCAGTTTGTGGAATGTTCCTGATCTTATAATTGTTTGGGTCTGAAATATCAGGTAATTTCTGTTTGTAGCATCTTTAAATTTTATATGTTTCCCATATTACGTGAGTAGGTGGTGGTTACTGATCTTTCTGTGCCCATGTTTTTTCTTTTTCATTTTGTCTCCTGGAAATTCAGCTTCATGGTTTGCCTGCAGCCTCTTTCCATATTTCCACTAAAAATGTAGTACATTTGTGCAAAATACACTAATTTTACTTACAGATATCATAAAAGTCACCTTCAATTTTATGCGTTTTGGAGATCAGCTCAGCTTCTGCTCACTTCCTGAGAGTGAGAGTGTCTATATTACATTTTCGTATGCATTACCATTTTCAAAGCTCACCGTGAGGAAGCTCAGTGTTTTCATTAGTATCCAGTACCCAGTTTCTCCAATCAATCCTTCGTTAAAGTAAATCAGGTGAGCTGATGGGGGAACAGAACCGTGTTCGGGTGCAGATCATTTCTGTATGGATTTGTTCAGTTTGGAAGCCAGTTCATCTTCTGAGAATGTTTTTTAGAAAAAGCACGACTGTCCAAAAGATACCTGAGCTGACATCAAAGACCCTTCCATAAAACTCGAAAATGGACCATCATATATTGTTACAGGTTACATTCTGTGCACCTTCTCAGAAGCTCATAATGATATATGATATGCTTTAGGTTTGTCGTCTACACAAAAGGACACTAAAGGCACTCAGCAAGGAGGTTTTAGGCCAGGATGTGAAGTTGTTTCATTAACATATGCAGAAAGAAAACTCTTTTTCTGGCTTACAGTGGTGTTTTTTATTGTTATTATTTATTATTTATTATTTATAAAATTGTGTATAAATTAAAAGTACAAATTACTTGCTGTCAATAAGACGAAGTTTGTCAGACAGAGAGCAGGACCTCTGGAACAATGTGCTTTGGACAGATGAATCCTTAGTTGAATTATTTGGACACAGTAACAGAAGACATGTTTGGCACAAACCAAACACAGCATTCGAGCAGAAGAACCTCCTAGCAGCTGTGAAGCATGGGGTTGGAAGTGCTACTTTGCTCTCCATCATAGGAACCACTATGAAATCTTTATTTTATCAGTGGAGTCTGGAGGAAAGTCTATACAAAGACTGATGAAACATCAGATAGATGAAAGAATTCCGCATGGAGGAGTGGGAAAATCCTTCTTCTCATCGAGACTGATCGATGGTTATAGGAACATCTAAGTGACATTATTTCAGCCAAAGGAGTTGGGGGTTCTAATGTTTCCATTTCCATGTCCAGATATTTAAATATGTTAAAATCACAGGTGTTCATGTACCTTGTTTACATGACTGTAGTACATAAGTACTTTAAGGGGTTGGTCCTCACAAAGCACAATGAGGAGTTGCTGTTTTGACTATGTGATCACTGATGGACACTGTACTGAGTGTATACACTGTAATTCTATATACAGTGACTTACAGTGGCTGCTGTTAATCCACGCTCCTCTTTCCTCGATATAATACTGTGGAAGAACATAATAGTTATTTAAAAGCCGTCCATTTAATTCTATGTTACATATATATATATATAAGGATCACAGGTTGCCACTGCTTGCCATCAGCAGCCAGAATCTAGGAGAGCAAAACTGGGTAGATGGGAAGCTGGCACACTGTCCCCACATCCCAACTAGCATCTGTTAGCCATTTACATTATATCAGAGGAGGTATTTATAAGGATATTAAATTTTGTCATATTGCCCACCTCTAGTTCTGAATAATTCTGAACTATTTAAATCTGGGGGTGTCAATGAAGAGTACGTACCCGAACCAACACTGTTGCCAATGCAGGAGACTGAAAAAGAAATCAGTAACAGTATCAGTATCAATTCAGATCTTCAGAGCTTGTGTGAACCAACTATATTAGACTGCCCAAATGGGCCCCATCATCAAGAAGCAGCAGTTGAACTGGACACAGTACAAGTATGTTGACATTCACGTTAGTTAAAGTCTAATGTCCTTGCCAACAACTAAAGGATTACTATCAGATGATGCTGGCAACCAGTTAAAATCTTACCTGAATACACTCTCACAGGGCAGTAGGAGATTTTGGATCCATTACTTCTTATGGGAGCAACCACCACACTGTACAAAGCCTCACACACTACATGATAAATGTCACACCAGTTGGACCCCTGTGATGGGCTACAGGTATAACTAGAGAAATTGTTATAAAGGTTGGCTGAGTAGCCATAGAGACTGTCCGACCCTCGCCAGGACACACGCATGGTGCTATTGGCCATAGGATACAGCCTCACGCCAACTGGACAACAAGCACCTGAGGTGGAAAACAGAGCGAGACACAGTAAGACAAGGTGAACTATGCTTTTTACTCTCAAGGAACTACTTACACCATGATTTACGTTGTAGATGTTTTGCATGATTCTTTTCAGTGTAAACAATACCCTTTGGACGTCTGCCATTCTGACCAGGTGCAGATGATATTAGAAACAGATTTGTTGTCTGGAGGACTTGGAGTCGCAGTTGGCATCATGACTCACAGTATCACTAATCAGTATCAAATGCAGCCATTCGTCACCGCTGTGTATCCAGACCGAGACAGAGATGTTTACAGGTCATAAAACACCAGTCCAAGTCAAGTTACCAGTCATTAGGCTTGCAGCCGCGCTTTATAGGTTATGCATCACCATTTTCAGCACCTGCTGCAGCAATTCAGACTATGTTCATTACACGTATTGGCCGTAACACAGATCAGGAATTTTGAGTGACTGTAGTTTATTCCCTGCTGCACTGTGATTTTGATCATTTCAGCCTTTGGTTGTGAGTGCGAGAAGGCTGGCTGGAAGATACTTTACTAATTAGGACAAAATTTGATGATTTACAACATAATACAACCACTTTTACACACATTCCCTTGTAGTATTATGTCCACAAAAAGCACTGAAAGCTGATAAATTACACCTATACTGTTCCAAACTTTGCAAGAGCCCAGTGGCTAAAAACAGTACTGTAGCATCTTTGCCTCAATAGAGAGGATTGTCTCTCCACTGCGGAGCGGTAAGAGACAGCCCATTCTAAATGTTAATGCTCTCATTGGTCGTCACAGCAGCAGATGAAGCAGAGAAGCCTCTGACAAGGCCAGAGATCTGCTGATGTCAACAAATGCACGTGTACAGCTGTTCACAAGTGTGATATGTACATATAACAGTGGTGTAAATGTCGAACGACACCCCCAAACTCTAAGGGGAGCCATTACTTGTTTGCAAATGGTGGACCTAAGTATCTTGATTAGTTGTGGTACCATTGGTTGGGTGACTCTCCTTAACACTAGGTGGTTGCTATGGTGTTGCTAAGTGGTTACAAGGCTTCGGTATCCCAAGTGGTTCTTATTGTGTTTTGCTATATGGTTACCATGGTGTTACTACATGGTGCCAAGGTGCTTGCTATTGTATTTCAGGTGGTTGCTATGGTGTTGGTAGGTGGTTGGATATCTCAGGTGGCTGCTATGACGTTGCAATTCGGTTGCTATGTGGTTGCAAGATGGCTGCTATAGTGTTGCCATGTTATTGGTAATAAATAAATAATTGGTTATAAGTAGTATATAACTTCAAGTGGTATTTTTTGCAAAAAAATACCAACATTGGACAAAGCTAACAATGATAACTTGAAATAATTGTTAAGATTCACCAGAAAATACTGGTAAAGGATCAGGGGTGTTGTACCTGGGGACCATCTTGGTTAGGGGATCGTTGGTTAGGGGATCATTGGTTGTGCGACTTGTTTGGGGCTTCCTTGGTTGGGACTAGGTGGTTGCTAAGGTGTTGCTTGGTGCTTACATGGTTGTTAAAAACATTTCTATGGTGTTGCTAGTTGGTGCTTCGGTATGCCAAGTGGTTGTTATGGTTTTGATGTATGGTTGCTATGGTGTTACTATGTGGTTGCTATAGCATCCAACATTGACATTCTGAGTTATTTACAATGCAGTATTAGTGAATCGTGCAGGGTGTGACTTACTGGTAGAGAAGCCGTGGTAGGTACACTGGGATATGTGCCCAGTTGTGCTCACCGCCTCCATCGAGACACTGTAGTTGGTGCCACATGTGACACATCCCAACAGGCAGTGTGTTTCCATGGTGTGGCACCTGGCCTGACCTCTTGGTGATGTGAGCGAGGTGGTGTAAAACCTGGCCCCAGTGGCAGGTGACCACGCCACACTGGTCATGGCCTGTGTCACCTGTTGCACACTGAAATTGCTGGGACAGCAGGGACCTACGACAGAAGGGTTACTGCAGTATACATACACATACAGTGCACTTTACCAAACCAATGATAGAACTGTTTGCCCTGTACTCTACCTGTCTCCAGAGCAACACTATAACTGGGCAGGCTCCAGCCCACTGAGGTGGTGGCATATGCGCTGACCTCATAAGTGGCTCCACAAGGCAGCTTGGTGATGTCACAGAAAGTGCCGTTGGACCAGCAGGAGAGGGTGCTGCCGCTGCCGACAGCACTCACTGTGTAGTTGGCTTGCCTGTTGGTGGCCTTCCATAATACACGGACAGCTGAGGAGGCAATTTGGGTGATGTTCAGGATTTCAGGAGCGCAGGGGGCTGAAACGGACAGAGAGAATACAGAGAGAAGACTGTTTGCTATGGTGTTGCTTGGTGGTTACTAGGTAGTTGCTATACTGTTGTTACGACTTAAGATAGTCTATGATGCAGTGTGATAAGGTGCTTGCTATTGTATTTCAGGTGATTGCAAAGTGGTTGCTATGGTATCTTAG
Source organism: Acestrorhynchus altus (assembly GCA_034509495.1). Classification (NCBI taxonomy): domain Eukaryota; kingdom Metazoa; phylum Chordata; class Actinopteri; order Characiformes; family Acestrorhynchidae; genus Acestrorhynchus; species Acestrorhynchus altus. The sequence continues at coordinate 2,657,636 of CM067502.1, read as the reverse complement.
GTGGTTGCGAGATGGGTGCAAGATAGTGTCACTAGGTTGTTGCTAGGAAGCTTCTTATTTATTGCTGGAGTAAGTTGTTGTGGTATCCCAGGTGGTTGCTATGGGGTTGCTAGATAGTTGCACTGTGCAACCATAATGTAGACCTTGACACTAAGGTATACCCAATGTTTTTCATTATATGTGTGTGTGTGTGTGTGTGTCTGTGTGTGTGTGTGTGTGTCTGTGGAGTACCTGTCTCCTTCATGTGTGCAGTGCAGGAATTGTTACAACCGCTTAGATAATTGCAGGGGCGAATAACCACACTGTACAGGCTGTTGCAGGTGAGGTCAGACAGGGCACATATGGGCACTGGGTCAGTGCAGTGGATTGAACCTGACCCGTCTGCTGCCAGCGTCTCATACATCTCAGCCCTGCGCACTGGAGGCCATGTGATCTCCAGAGTTTCCGTAGAAACAAGAGAGACTGACACATTTGTCGGACAGCAGGGAACTGAAAGAGAAGGAAGGAGGTCAGATAAGAACTAAATCCAACTGAACTGATATCAGATGTATCATCATGAGGTCATGAGAAGGTCTCATCTAGTGTGCAGTGAATGTCTCTTGCTATATACAGTCAAGTGAAAAAATAGTTTTTTTTATTAAGAAACATATCAATATTTAATCTTTAAAAAATATATATCTGTAGATGTAATTGCATCACCTTTGCAAAAACAAGGTTATTCAACTCATTCATTCTTTCTTTTGAGTCATTCCTTGGTGGAGGTACTGGAATGTTCTGGGTCATTGTGCTGTTGCATGGTCCACCGCATAGATCTCATAGTGGTTTCTATGATGGAGAGATCTCCAGACCCTGCTGCAGCAAAGCAGCCCCAAACAATCACACCTCCACCACCATGCTTCACAGCTGGTACGGAGTTCTTGTGCTCAAGTCCTGCTCTTTGTCTGGATGTTCTCTGGAGAACTTTAGTCTTGCTCTGGTGTTTATGTAATTGTAAGGGTTTCCTCCTTAAACCTATCACATGAAAATCAATCTTGTTTGGTCTCTTTTTGATGCTTGATGCTGCACTTTGACTCAGCTGTGGTGAAATCTACCTGTAGGTCTTGGATTGTTGGATCATTGCATCTTCTTTACTCATCTTGTGGTTCTTCTCTTGGGCTAAACATGCTATGTTCTGATCTGTCCATTTTGACAGCTGTTTTAAATGCTCTTCACTTGTAAATGATTTTGCGGACAGTGGAACGACTGATTTCTAATTGTTCCGAGATCTTTTTTAAATCCCATTCCATCTGCATCTACAAACTTCTTTCTGAAGGCCCCAGAAAGCAGTTCGGATCTCAGCATGGTGATTCCACTCACTTCAAAAAGAGCAAACCCAACTAATGTCTGAGTTTTAAATAAGACCACTTCCTCCACGGCTAGCAATGGTCTATTTATTTGCACCTGATTCTGATTTTAGGCATTTTAAGTATAAAAATAATAAATGTGGGCGTGTCCTACATTTTTTTCTCACAAGAAAACTGTATTTCTATTATTGGCATTTTACAAATGTACCTGACTGACAATATAAGCTTGTTCGATTGTGCGTGTTTTCCATCGTAACTTGTGCTGTTGTGTTGGTAGCATTCTTTGAAAGTGAAGTATGCTCCAGAGAAGAGTTTGAAAGCAATTCCAGCAGATACAAGAGATGGATTGTCCAACATGCATGGAATGACCCCACTTCCAGGAATAGCAGACATTCAGCGAGCAGTGGTACCCTCCATGAGTCCACCGGCAGACAGCTGCCCTTAACATCACATCATCTTCGCCAAAGACTGCAATGGTGTCGATGACCAGTAAATCATCTGTGCACCTCCAGATCCATATCTTAGACATCTCCACTGCTTAAAGAATTCCAACCAGTTGCTCTTTTCATTACAGGGAGTGTAATTAGTGCTGTTTAACCGGATATAGAGCAGCACTCATTATGCGAGAGTTCTGGAATAACAGTTGTAACAATCTGCCACTATTGGTGGTGCGTTAAAACATTGTATATTGTGAAATTCCTTTAAATATCATGATGTAATGTTCTTACGATATCACCCAGGCCTACCTGTAGTGTAGTTAAGTATGGGACCTAGAGAGCTGGAGCCAGCCACATTGTAAGCGAGTACAGTGGCGTAGTAGGTGTAGCTGCAGAAGCACTCGTAGAAGCAGATGGTGCTGGTGGTGTTACACTGCTCTTCTGCCCCGTCATCTCTCTTCACATAGGCAACATAGTAATCCGCCAACGGGACGGCCTCCCATGTCACAGAGCAGTTCCCTAAACTCACCTCACCCATGTTCACGGACTGTGGAGGACACGGGTCTGGCAAAAAAATAAACCCGCACAAAAAAAAAAGAGAGAATGGTTAATCTGTTCAACCCAAGCCCACATTTCAGTTCCTCACTTTCAGTGGATAATTGTCATTAAAGTAACAATGATAAAATAATGAGATGATTTTTGAGGACCCATATTTTACATCATTGCTTAATTTTACGTTGTGCTCCACTTGTCCCCAGTCATAGTATTATATAAATGAGATCTGTTCCGATTGGCTGTCCTGTATTCTGCTTCATTCAACATGTGCTCTGAGCTGAAATTCTCCCAAGTATGAGTGGGCGGGGCTAAACTGTGGTAGGCTGCATAGGCCGAGGTATGCAAATGAGTTGTGACATCAGAGAAATAGTGATTTCCAAACATGATGTTTAGGCAACTTAGTTTCGATATCCGGACTGTGTGAACTACAGTTTACAGTGCCGTTTAACATGCTGTGTGTATACTGAATAATTCATAGTGACTTCTGAATGATTTATCAGTTTGAACCTGAAATATCTTGTCTTTGTAGTTTATTCAGTTGCAAATCATCATATTCTGTTTGTATTTATGTTCAACACAACGTCCCAAATTCATTGGAATTGTATATAATATGTATGTATATAATATGGGTTGTATATAATAATTCATAGCAGATACAAAACAATTCACAATAGTTTATAAACAATAGGCGCATAACCTTTTGTTCAACCCCTTAAACTACAGGTTTTATATTCTATTATTATAATATGAATAATACTGTCACTGCCTTTTCCTGTGAGGTGTAATTATGAGAGTGAGGAACTCAAGTGTGGCTGAACATAATATGGTCATTTGTGTGTGTGTTTGTGTGTGTGTTCATTTGTGTCAATGCAGAACTTGCTGGTGATTAGAGTCTCTGGCTGGGATGGGACGCTGGGTCCGGCGCTGTTCTGGGCAGTAACGGTGACGCTGTGGTTCATGCTGCAGCTAAGCGGGCTCATGACACAGTAGACACCCTGTTTGGTTGTACAGTTCTGACCTATGGAGCTGTGTGCGTAGTACATGTCAGCACCACGTGCAGGCTGCCATATCACAGATATGCCCAGATTCCTGCTCTGGGTCAGTGTTAACGTCACGTTGTTTGGGAAAGGGGGACCTGTAGGAACACAGCAGGTTAGAGACGGTGAAAGGGACTCAGACAAAGACAGTTCCTAAAAACCACAACATGGATGCTTGTATGTTCACACAGCTGGTGAGTGGTGGGTCATTGTCAGCACTGCAGTAACACTGACATGGTGGTGGTGTGTTAGATCAGACACAGCAGTGTTTAAACCCGTCAGTGTCACTGCTGGACTGAGAACAGCCCACCAACCAGAAACGTCCAGCCAACAGCGTCCTGTGGGCAGCGTCCTGTGAGCACTGATGAAGGACTAGAGGACAACCAACACAAACTGTGTCATAAACAGATGAGCTTCTGTCTCTGACTTTACATCTACAAGGTGGAGACACTCGGGAGGAGTGTCTAATAGAGTGGACAGTGAGTGGACACAGTGTTTAAGCACTCGTTTGACTTTATCTGCTGTTAATGAGTTTAATACCGTGTCAGTGTCACATCTGTGAATCTTACGTGTGATCTGATAGATGGTGATGTCATCCCCAGGGATCCCATCAGAGTCAAACGCTGTGGCCTTGATGCAGTAGGTGACTCCTGGCTCAAGTTGCGTGAAGGTCATATTGGTGACAGTGGTGTTCTGTTTCAGACGGGTGTTGGACCCTTCCATGATGAAAGTCAGTGAGTACAGAACCGCATGGTCAACTGGGTCCCATGTGACCTCAATGGTGTCATTAGAAGGAGATCTGGACTGAAGGGCTGGGGCGACCACCACTAGAGAGAGAGAGAGAGAGAGAGAGAGAGAGAGAGAGAGAGAGTGTGTAACCTCTCCATGCACTCATTATTTGTCCAATGGTTGAAACTTGATGTAATTTGATGTTCCTACAGGACACTGACCTCAAATACTCATCAGTCGTCCAATAAAGTAATCAGATTTATCAGTACATGTTCACTCTTTATCCTGACATCTTTCAACTTCCTGACGAGCTTCAAAAATCCCTGATCAGGGGACGAGCTCCCTGCACAAACCTGGGGTTGAAACGGCGACTCTGCTTTCCTCCCGAAAGTAGAATTAACATAGAGTTTCCCCATTATCTGATTACCAGTGCACGCAAATGCTTCAGTCAGATTACTGACAAAGTCTCAATGTCTGCAGACACTGGTAAAACTAGAACTGTCTCCCAAAACCCTTCATAAGTAATGGTGTCCTTAAATTCCTTTAATTTAAGAATATTTTGACCCATTTTTAACTCTATAGTACTGAAGTTTAAGTTGATGTGCACTTCTACTTCAGTATCAATAGAGGGTACTGATTGGAACCTCTGCTGTGGAAACATCACGGTTATATAAAACAGTATATATACCAACACTTATATTATAATAGTATATTAATAGTATATTACAACACATATATATATAAATGTACTTTTTAGCAATATTCATTTTTTAAAATAACAAATATTACATAAATATATATATTCTTCTTTTAATATTAGACTAATATTAGGTGTGAAATATATTCAATTTTGATCATGTGTTGATTTCAGAGAAAACACAACAAAAAATGAATCTTGTAAACCAAAGACTTGTTTTTGATCTAGTTTTTGATCTAGTTTTTGATCTAGTTTTTGATCTTGTTTTTTGATCTAGTTTTTTATCTTGTTTTTTGATCTTGTTTTTTGATCTAGTTTTTGATCTAGTTTTTGATCTAGTTTTTTTTACCTAGTTTTTGATCTTGTTTTTGATCTTGTTTTTTGATCTAGTTTTTGATCTAGTTTTTGATCTAGTTTTTTTTACCTAGTTTTTGATCTTGTTTTTGATCTTGTTTTTTGATCTAGTTTTTGATCTAGTTTTTTTTACCTAGTTTTTGATCTTGTTTTTGATCTAGTTTTTTATCTTGTTTTTTTATCTTGTTTTTTGATCTAGTTTTTGATCTAGTTTTTGATCTTGTTTTTGATCTAGTTTTTGATCTTGTTTTTTATCTAGTTTTTGATCTAGTTTTTGATCTAGTTTTTGATCTATTTTGTGATCTATTAAAGTTAAAGTTAGTTGTTCACCTGTTTATTTCTTGACTTCTGTGAAGCTGCTCTATGACAACTTCAGTTGTAAAGAGCTCTGTACAAATGAACGTTGATTTGATTTAATGATATAGAAATACATAATAAAACTATGACACAAGCTGTGATGGCATATGATTCAATTATAACCCAATTATAGATTAGTACTCTTCAGACAGGGGGCAGCCCAATGCCACAATGTCCCACATTACACCATTATCTTAAGTATGATGAGTGACCTCCAATCACAGCTGTATAAATCATTTCCATGGTGGTGTATTTTGATAGGGTATATCGAGCGATAGAGGTGATAATACTAAACAGATTAAACTGAATTTACAGCTATCACAAAAATACATTTGTTAAATGTAATTATTAGAAATGGAAACAAATATAAAGATCTCATAGTGGTTTCTATGATGAGAGATCTCCAGACCCTGCTGCAGCAAAGCAGCTCCAAACCATCACACTTCCACCACCATGCTTCACAGCTGGTATGAGGATGTGTCCGCTCAAATTCTTCTGTTACCGATGTTTTGGGGGGGTTTTTTTGTTTAATTTAATTTAATTTAATTTAATTTAATTTAATTTAATTTAATTTAATTAATTTTCTTGCTCAACTCCCATGAAAACCAACATTTTAGGATTGTTGGAGACTTCTATACACATCTTGTGGTTCTGCTCTTGGGCTGAACTTGCTAGAACGACTGACTTTATTTCTAATTGTTTTGAGATATTTTTAAATCCCTTCCCAAACTCAACTGCATCTTTCAGCTCTCTAATGGTGGCCTAGTAATTTACGGCTGATGTGCTGCACCTGATTCTAGTTTTAGGCATTTTAAGTAGTAGTAATGTGGGGTGTAACTAACTTTTTCTTAATTCTTAATTTTTTATTAATTGCATTTTAGAAATTATTTTTTAAGTCATTCCAGCTCTATGAGCTCTATGTGTTTAGGTCTGTCTCCTCCATCTCTCAATATGGTTAAAATGAAGATCAAATGATTAAATATGTTCATGGTGTGTCCTAAACTGTCCACATGTATGTCCAACTGTCCAATTCCAACTTTTTAGAAAAGGAAAAAAAACTTTCCTACCTTTGAATGGAAGTCAGTATAAAAGATTATATTCTGATTTATTGGATCATTTGTTCTGGTCCATCGATCATGGAATTCTGACGTGATAAAGCAGTCAGATTCACATCATCGGAAAAAATGAAAAATGGAAAAAATGAAGACATGGTTGTTATGTGATGGGGTCAATATTCCCCCACGTGGCTGAAACGCTGAACCTCTAACTCAGGATTCATAGAGGGTTAAGGAATATGGTGTTTTCAGTGCAACTGGACAAAACACATCCTGCTCACCTTACTAAGGCCTGTTCCTCAGGGAGAGGAGACAACCTAGTTCTCAGGGTTTTATCTTTTCATATTGTATTGTCAGTGATGTCCATGGGTGACTGTAGTCCCCACCAATAGTAGTAGCCTTTATCACCTGGGGCACCGATTCACAATGAAGCGCAGGAGATACTTTTCTATAGCTGTTTGTCTAAAATGCCACATCATTGTTATGCAGACAATTCGAAAGTCTCAGTGGACTCAGTGGACACCATAGTGGTGCGTCCATGTGTTGATTATGAGCAGAGGCATCAGCTAGATTTTAATTGGGTTCTTTGCTGGTACAGACCATGCCCAGAAAGCTGAACCAGGAGGAGAACTCAGGAGGTTAATGAGCAGGAGTGACTTTGTGGTAGGTGTGTGAAGCCAATCCCCCCATATCTGAGGTGATCCTTGGAGAAGAAGTAGGAGATGGGGTGCAGGTGGAGGTGGAGATGATGTTTTTAAAAGGCAGTGAGAAGTGGAGGGTGTATTTAGGCCTGAGGAGGAGGAGTCTGAGGAGTTGCAGTGGCGTAGGTTTGCGTATGCAGGGTAGGGACGTGGCCTATCTGAACCTATTTCTCCAAAACCACATGATTTAGTAGGACATAGAAATGAGACGGTAAAGTGTAGGAATGAGACAGTGACGTTGTTGCCACCATTAGGTCTAAACATGCCTAAATGTGGTTTTGGAGACGTAGGCTCAGGTAGGCCACATCAGAGTGATAGGGACGGTTCTTTCCTCCCAAGATGTTTGAACGTGTCCCATATGCAAGCCTACACCCCTGGAACTAATAATCCCAGAGAGAGACAGAAAACACGAAACCTACCACTCCCTCTACTCATTGTTAGATGTCCAAGTGCGTTGGCTGGCCAGCAGTTTGGCTGCCCTGTGATGCAGTGGCAGGGTTGTGTAATTGGCATTTTCAAATTTAGAGGGAAAATGGGGATAAATTTTGTCTCCCGAAGGAAGAATACATTTAAAAACATCTCTCGGTTTAGTTAAAGTGAAGACCAAATGTCCCGATGTTTAAATATGTTAAAGACAAATGTGTTGATGGGTCACATGGTGTTTCACCTGACTGTTCACCTGTAGTACAATACATACTGGATCATCTTACTTGGGTCAACACAGACAATTACTCAAGTATGAAAGTCCTCTACTGTAACTGCAGCATTAAGTAAAGAGGACATCACTCAACAATCCCTCATGACCATGTTGCTAGAAACCCATTATATACCAGTAACAGACAGAGGTGGGCATTACAGGTCCCAGCAAGTGGATTTGGACTTGCTGGACCTGAAATGCCCATCTCTGGTACTGGACAATATTTCTTGATTATTCACCGAGACCAGATTCCACCACTGCACTGGGAGCCCAAGGTTAGACCTACCTGTCCTAGCTTGGACTGGGTAGGAGGGCTGGCTTCTTCCTCCACTGTTAACGGACATGACACTGAGGGTGTAGACGGTGTAGGGCTTCAGGTTCTGCACGGTTCCAGGTGAAGTCGTTACTGGAGTCTCGTAAAAGAACCCTTTATCAGTCTCCGCTCGTAGAATGTAACCGGAAGCGCCATACATGAGGCCGAATTCCACAGTTATGCTGTTGCTGAGTTTGGAGTACGCCTTGATGATGGTCGGGATATCAGGAGCTGGTGGATCAAACAAAAAGATCTTTGTCATTAGTGAGGCGGTGAGATGATGCACCTCCTTTAAAGAGCTTATATCAGTATCACAGTCCAATGGTCCATTAAAGCCTCATTTGACTGGGCCGCACCACGCTGTCATTCAAAAACCTTGTACCTCACATGGGCAAAAGTATTGGGACATCTGCTCATTCACTGTCTCTCCAGAAATCGAGAGTTTTAAAGAGTTGATTCTGATTTCGGAGCATGGCTATGAGGATTTGATTGCATTCAGCAGTCCTAACCAGAGCTTAGTTCCTGAGGTCAAGATGTTGGATGATCACTATCCCCAACTCCCCAACTCATCCCTGTGAAAAGTACTGGATGGAGCTCCATCATTCCAGAGAAGACAGTACCACGGTTCCACGGCTCTAAACCCCTTTAGTAATTGTAATAAGTATGACTCAATATGTTTATTAGCAGGGGTGTCCACAAACTTTTGAACAATGTATATCTCCGAATGTGCAACTTCACAGAAAGAGGGAAAACCTGCTTAACTTTCAATGGAAGTCAATGTAATAAGATTTTACTCCCAGTCATTTTGGAGCATTTCTATTGGTCCATCCATTGGGGATAAAGTGTAAAGAATAACACACTTTTTTTGTATCACAGCAACAATATCCCATAACCTATATTCTGACTTGACCTATTGCCCTTTCCATCTATCCTGTTCTGCCCCGTAGAAGGATTAGGTATAATGGGTCATCAGGTCATGTGATATACAGTAGTATATGGGGTAATATGGGACAGTATGTTGGGTAATAAAGGACAGAGGTAGGGAATATGGGACAGTGTGTTAGATCACATTTCACAGCGTGAATCCAGTTTACTGTAGAACACACTGGTATACATCAGCGGAAACTGGAATAACTGGCACCATCCTTCACCACCTGATACCCCCCAGCACCTGAGACCACCCTGGCCCATGTAAACAGATTAAAATGAAATATAGTGATGTTTGGGTCACCGGTGGTCTCTTCGGTCTCAGCACTGCTGAGGACATTGACAGCGTTGTCCATGGCCTCCACTCGCATGGTGTAGACTGTGTTTGGGGACAGGGAGTTGACCGAGCCAATGATGACGTTGGCACTAAACTGGGCGAACACAGGTTGATCGTTGGAGTTCTTCGGGGTGGCTGTGATCTTGTAGGAGCTGGCACCCAACTGGCGATTCCAGAGCACTGTCATGCTTTTTGACGTAACCGTGTAGACGGACACAGTCAGGCCTGCGGAGGACAAGAGTGTCCAACAACAGCACTTCAGTAGACATTCCGTTCAAATTTCCATTGAAAGAATTTCAAAATGCACTGTAAACTATAAACACTTCCACCATCTTTAAGAAAATGTTTTACGTTGATTTACGCTGTATATTTTTTAAATTTTGTGAAATTCTTAAATTCCACACTGAAATGGTGTCCCGAAAAGAAATATTTTGCAAATTCTGTAAAAATGGAAATTCTATAATCATCTACAATAGATATGATTCTCTGAAATTCTATTCTACATGCACTAAAATTCTATTCTTTACAAATTCTAAATTAAATACAATTTTACAGTATGAGATACTAAACAATAATAAAATAGTTTTGTGTACAATTTTATGTTGTATACTGTGTATAATGTGCTTTAATTCGTAAATTTCAAACTAAAATGATTCCTGAAAAGAAAAAAATTGCCCTGAAATTCAACACTTAAGAAATACTTTATTTTACAATTCTACCAAAAATCTCTCTTTAAAATATGCTGGTAAGTATTCTGCACTGAAATTTTTGTTTTGGAATTTCACATAAATGATTTAAAATGGACCTCAATATCAATATTTCAGTGTAGAATATTCTACACAAATTCTTCATTCTAAACACAATTTATCTTACTTTTTCTAAATATAACTAAAATGTATCAAAACACTGAAATTCTTTTATTCTACTTTGTGCAAAACTATACAGTATAAAATACTCAATAAACACTGTTGTTGTTTTTATTGCACTGTTTAATGCTATATAAAATTTTATTCTATGCTGAATTTCTTAAATTCCACACTGAATTTTTTTGTAACTAGTTTACACTCAGATTCAGCACTTCTATAAAATTCTACAATATAACAATCATATGCCTTTAGGTTATTCTGCACTAAAATCTACAAGAAAATATTCACAGACACAAAAGTCCTTTACTGTAATAAACTAAGCTCAAAACTCAAACTGTTGACGTACAAAAAATTAAAAGATTTACAGCATTTTTGCGATGAGATCAAAGATTTTCTTACCATTCTGTGCTGCACAGAGCTGTGAAAGGAACAGAAAACACAAAAATGAAATACAAGAATGTCAAAAAAATATATAAAAAGAATGCTGGTCTTGCTGGTGGGCTATTACTCTTATTATTCTTCTGTCATATGAGGGCTTATTATGTTCCATCAGACCCTCAGGAAATGGCCTAAGTACTTCTGAACATCACTCAGCACGGATTTGCATCTTTCCAGCCTGCATTCATTCCATTAGTCCTCTAGGAAAACCTCTCCAAATATTTGCTAAGGAGCTTTTTGGGGGAGAGGGACTGAACAGAGGGACTGCGTCCACATGCTGAACAGAGGGACTGCGTCCACATGCTGAACAGAGGGACTGCGTCCACATGCTGAACACCAGTGACACAAACATCCAACAGCATATCTATTAAATACTGTATATTTATTAAAATCCCTAAATAATATAAAGTCTCTTCCATGAACCAAACTAAAGCCCCTGCAGTCAGAATTCCAGACCTCAGTTCTCCTCTAAATTCCTAAAACTTTATTCTTACCTTAGACATGACCACGGTCAGTAAGATGACTTTAAATAACCGTAAATATTCGTCCATGCCTCCTCCTTTGTGATGTGCTGCCTTGAGCTTGTGTCCTGATATCTCTGCAGGCTGACTGGAAGGCGTTGGTTTCCTCTTTCCCTTTTTTTCCTTTCCAACAGGTACTTTATTGTCTGAATGCTTGGTGCGTGTGCCCTCCCTCAGGCGGTGAGAGAGTGGACCAATCAGCACTGGAAGCTGTGGCGCGTGCACTCGTTTACACGTGAAGACAGGTGGAGATGCACTAGGCATTAGGCCTACCTTTTAAAAAGCAGAGCGAGAGGCTCTGAAAGATCTGTGCATGATGGAATTTTGAAAACTACGCATCTTGGACTGAAAAATCGTGGGAATGTTGACAACTCCTATGTGTATCGTGTCTGTAGGTTACTCAGATCCTGAGTTATGAAGCCTAGAAAACAGCATGTGACGTGCGGATCTCAAGTTCTATGAGTCCCTGGGATTTGAACTTGGGGAAGGATTAGGATTAGGACACTGCTTGATTATAAATATTGTGGAGTTATAATAAAATTGAAATTTGGGAGATGGTCCACACCCCTGTCTCCTCCCACTCGACCTATATACCCCATCACTTCCACAACACCGTCACGTCGGACAGCTTCGCACCCTTCACCTCCCGACCACCTCCAATTTTACTCATTTCTTTGAACCTCGCCGGTGGAGCTCTGGCTTCTTCCACCTTCCCTGAAATCCAGCCCAACACATCAGAGATTGTCCCCCCTCTACAGTCCCTGGGGACATGGGACAGCTAGTAAAATAACTGTTAAGTAGACAGAGGCTTCAAAGAGGCTTCATTTTATGAGCACTGTCACCTGCTATTATCTATCTAGAAGATCACCATTTAGCTCATTCTGAAGACACTGTCCTAAACTTGTACACAGAATAGAGGATCGTGTTACCACAGCCTGCAGATACCATCTCCGTTCCACTTAAACAAAAACTGGGCATCTACAGAAGTTCTCTACGGTTTCACGGCTTGCAATACGATACACAAGGAAACTAATGCACACTGTATGTTCTCGGAATGACGGAGCTCCATCCAGCACTGCTGGGATGAGCTGAGGAGTTGGGAAGGATGTGGGGTGACGATCGTCCCACATCCAGACCTCACCAACTGAGCTCTTGTGGCTGAATGCAACCATGTCCTCATGTCTTTTCTGGGCAGTAGAGACAGTTCAGCAAAAGTAGGATAAATGTTAACACTCTTCAGTTCAGAAGAGCAGGTGTCTCAATACTTTTGCCCTTATAGTCATGTCAAGTCAAGTCAACTCTCCACTGTGCAGGTGTAGAACATCCTCAGGCTGCAGGGATTCAGACCAAACCTCTTCAGGCTCCTCTACACACCACGTGTGTGCTGTGTTCTGATCATGTGAGCTCCTCGGAGATGTAAACACAGAGGGTCTTGATGCTGCTGACCCTCTCCACAGCGCTCCCACTGACGGAGACAGGGTAGTGTAGTTATACAGAGTAGTTATGTCCAATTTGTGTGACCTTGAGACAACACAATATTATATAGTGACAGATTAGAAGATTCCGTGAGACGCGGGAAAAGAAAAACACTTTCATCGCTAGAAATAATTTATTAAATGATACAGATTTATACTTTATATCAAACCCTTCACTTTCCATTCGGTACAGAATTCCCGGGAAGAATTCCATACAGCCCCGTACAGAAGAGCAGAGCCGTCAGTGAGGTGTGTGAGGTGAGCTACAGTCGAGGCGAGGCCGCTCCGCTCCGCGCGTGTGCGTCTTCCTGTAGGTCCGGGCCTTGGCCAGGTCTGTGGTCAGAGTTTTAGCCATGCGTTCTGTGGTCTGCTTCATCAGAAGAGCCGCCTCCAGGGCCTTATCCAGACTCCTGTTTATGGCCTCCTCCTGACCACGTGTAAATCAGAACATCATAAATATTAAACACTGATTTTAATAACAATCCTGTAATATGTCACTGATTCACATTGTTGCTTTGGCCCGAATCGGTTCACAGTTTTGTAAACTTGGAACGTTTCCCACGTGGTTTGCAAAATAGGTCACCACACACCAAGTGACGGTATTCCATATTGATGGGTCAGACCTGTTTAGGGCAGAGCTGGAAAGTAACAACAGGAAGAAGGTGGTGTGTTTCGGCCCAGTTCAGATTTGTGTGCGGTGGGCAGCGTAGTGGTTATCTGACCAGAGCCGTTCAGCTCAAACCTGACCGAGGTCAGATCATATTCACATCATAAAGAAACCTGTTCAGAGTTTGTCTGGGAGTGAACAGAGACCACCTCCTCTATAGGTCCTCGCGTGGCTGTTTCAGCCTGAATCCGAGTGTGTTTACTGTTTTCACACCTGCCCAAAAGAACCGGGCCAAGAGTGACGGCAAACCAGAGTTTGATTTAAATGTACAGAGTACAGAGGGTAACACGTGTTCTGGTGAACACATTTCGTCACGGAACCCTTACAAACTGTGCTGAACCCGGTTTCCTCAGTAGTCAGCTCACCATACTTGGGGCAACAGAACCGTTTGGTGGGTCACAAAATCTCAAACTTTCAGTGCGATTCATCCACATATACCGCTCTAAGGAAAAGGTACACGTTTCTGAAGCTCCGCCTACTGTTTTTTTCATTGGTTATTCTCAACCAATTGCAACTCTGTTTAAGGGGCAGCCGTTGCCTGATCGTTAAGGAACCAGCCTTGTGACTGGAAGGTGTCTGATCCGCCCCCTGAACTGGCAGGGCACGACTGAAGTGCCGTTGAGCAAGTGCCCCCAACTGCTCCCCGGGTGCCGTGGTTAGGGCTGCCCACCGTGTGTGAATTCATTAACGTGTGTGTATCGCAGAGTGTGGATGGGTGAAACGCAGGGGGCAGATTCGCCTGTGTGCAGAACATGTGCACCTTAGCTTATGGAAGCTGATTTAAGGACAGTTGTGGAGTGGTCTCCAGAGCTGTGTGCTCACTATCTGGTCTGACTGATGGGACTGACCTTGCTGACTCTTTGTCCCCCTGGCCTCCCTCTGGTTCTGCAGTTAGAGTTGGGCAGTGGTGAGGTCCGCTGGAAGTAGACATTACTGGGCAGCATTGCTGAGTCTGATTGGGTGTTGCGCCTCCTGCTGGACACTTCGGGGTCAGATTGCTGATCCTGCACCTTAAAACTAAGAGCACAAGTAACAAGTCACGTTTTGTGGTTGAGGGACGGATGGACAAATGAATCAATTCATTGGTTGATTGGTTGATTACCCAGGAGGAAGACTGTTGCAGGATCCATAGCTGGTCTGAAGCAGAGGCTTATGAAGCGGATGAGGTGGCAGGGGCAAATGTCCGTCCATCGGGCAGAGACTCTCTACTGTAGGGAGATATACGACACGGTTTCAGAGAAGACATTCAGCTTCTAACAAACGAGCGCAAATATATGAACTGACAACCATTAAAATCCATGTAAAACTGATATTGACATGTTTACACATTGTTTCTCCTCTCACTGTCCATCCTATCAGCTCCTCTGATCACACAGGAAGTCTTTGTGGTTCTATAATTCCAGACTGTGGTTCATCTGTTTCTCTGCAGACTTTATTCTCCTCCTTTCACCCTGATCTTCAACAATCAGGACCCCACAGGACCACCACAGAGCAGCTATGATGTGGGTGGTGGGTCATTCTCAGCACTGCAGTCACACTGACATGGTGGTGGTGTGTTAGTGTGTGTCGCTGGTACGAGTGGATCAGACACAGCAGTGCTGCTGGAGCGTTTAAACCCCTCAGTGTCACCGCTGGACCGAGAACAGTCCACCAACCAGGAACATCCAGCCGACAGCGTCCTGTGGGCAGCGTCCTGTGAGCACTGATGAAGGACTAGAGGATGACCAACACAAACTGTGCAGAAACAGATGAGCTTCTGTCTCTGACTTTACATCTACAAGGTGGAGACACTCGGTAGGAGTGTCTGATAGAGTGGACAGTGAGTGGACACAGTGTTTAAACACTCCAGCAGCACTGCTGTGTCTGATCCACTCATACCAGCGCATCATACTGAACCAGAAATCAGGTCTAAAGTATTAAAAACTCGATACTGTGTTTTTGAGAATCTACACTCAGGTGGATCAATATGTTCTTACACCTCCACCCAGAACTAATCATCCAACATCAGTTTTGTGCCTGAATGCAATCAAATCCTCACAGCAATGCTGCAACAAAGTGTCAAACCTTGCCAGAAGAGAAGAAGCTTTCAGAGCAGTAAAGGGTGGCTGATGACCCAATGATGTAGCCAGGTCCTCACCTGTTGTTCCATGTCCTGTGTTGCTTTGGCTTCTGTGATTGCTTTGTCCTAAACTGGTGTGACTTCCACGACTGACTGACCCAGTACTGGTTCTGCTGCCACTGATGAATGACCCAATGCTATCTCTGCTGCTGTAGCTGCTTGGTCCAAAACTGACTCTCCAGTGGTTGTTTCTGTGTCTGGACAGAGACGATTCCTGAGACAGGCTCTCAGCTGAAGACAAGAAAGAAAAGCAACCTGTGAGAGCAACCTGAGAGATTCGGTCTGACCCGACTCTGAGAGCAATGTAGTAGAGTACTGGTCAGTGCCTGCTCACACATTTTACTGTGTAATCTGGGTCTGCAGGACACACCTGTGGAAGAGTATTTCAGGTCATGCAGCCGTGTGCTGGAGGAACATCTGGAGTGTGTATGTATGCGGGATGAAGTATAAGAGACAGATCCATCAGTGTGATCTGATTCTCTGTCTGTTCCTGAAGAAGAAGAAGGAAAACATATCACTCTGACAGCTACTGCAAATTCACTACATGGACTAAAGTATCGGGACACCTGCTCATTCACTGCTTCTTCAGAAGTGAAGGGTATTAAAAAGAGTTTATCCTGCTTTTGTTGGAGTCGCTGTCTCTACTGTCCAGGTAAGGCTTTCTACTAGATTTTGGAACATTGCTGTGGGGATTTGATAACATTCAGCATTGGAAAAGCCTTCATAAGTGAGGTCAGGATGTTGGATGATCATCACCCCAACTCATCCGTCTCAAAAGCCATCATTCCAAAGATGGTGCCAACCAGAGATGGTTCCATGGTGCCAACAGGTTCATGTTTGTTTATCTGAGACTCCAGAGAGTCACAGTGACATGACTGAATATGTTCAAAATTATTAGAAGGGGTGTCCACAAACTTTTGAACATATTATGTAATTTAGATGTGCAGCAGTGGGCCTTACCTTTGGAAGGGGGTCTGTGTTGGTGTCGAGGACGGGGACAGCTTCTTAGTCTCTTCTCCTGCATGTAGATATTGCTCAAGTGTTCCATTCGCATGCTCAGGTGTGGCAGGTGACCCAGACCGTCCTCTAGCACCCTCTTCAGGCGAGACACCTCACACTGCAGTGCACTAATAGCCTCACTGCTGGACACACACAGAAATATCACGGCCAGCGTTAACTGGACTGGACGGTTTAGATAATACTGGGAAATACTGTAAAAATTAACTGGAAGACTATGGCTGTGGATCAGAATTATGCAAATAAAGATGAAGTGATGATAATTTATTATTATTATTCTCAAATCTAGTCCTGGAGGCACCCTTGCCCTGCATGCATCAGCTTTATCACACCCCCTGCTGCTCTGAAGGGCTTGTTCATTTGCTGGTTCATTGAATCAGGTGTGTTAGGAGCAGAGAAGTTCTAAAAAGAGCAAGGTAGGGGTGCCTCCAGGACTTATCTGCTTATCTTCTTTGCATCTTGAGGGACGGCGGGTCAAGCCGAGCTGCACTTGATGCTCGAAGACCTCTTGGTACAGATCGAGTTTTGACCATCGACAGCTGGTCCAGTTTTGGCTTTGTAGCCCAGCATCAAGGTTCTGAATCTGACGTTCAGCTACAGGAAGCCAGTGAAGGGAACATGACTGAACTTGGGAACATTGAAGACATGTTGTGCTGCTGGATTCTGGATCAAAATCAAATCAAATCAAAATTCGTGAAGCGCTTTTCACAACTGAGGTGACTGAGCAGCTTTACCAAAATCAAAAAATGAAAAGGTTGAAGAAAGGATGAGACAAACTCCCGGGAGAGCAAGCCAATCGGTTGAAGGGTCTGATTCGATGAGTACCTCAGCTCCTCTCTAGACTGAAAAGGTAGAGAAATCTGCATGACTGGGTCGCGACCAATAACCAATACTGGGTGAATCGCCAAGTGCTTCTCATTCCCTTGGCCAATCGATCTGGGACATTCTTGGAATTCCCTCAAATTAATTGTCTGAGGGAGAGAGAGGAACTCCAAAGTGCTGAAACGGCTGATGTTGGCTGCCTTTGGGTTAAATGATTCGGACCAAAGCAAACTGCAGGTTTGAAAATGCCCTTAATGTGTTGGAGAACCACTCTTCACTTATTTGTATGGACTGAATGAAGTTCTGGGAATGAACAGGAATGTGCTCACTTTGGACAAGAGCAGCGAGAGTGTGACTCTCTGGTCAGCATCTCAGAAGCAGGAGGCCTATGTATCTGTAAATGCTCCTCTTGGCTGGGTTCCTGCAGTCCAGCAGTTTGGAGAATGGCATCCTCTACTGGTAGCAGACCTCCACCGCACACTGGATCCTCTTCTGGGATGTGCCGTCCAGCCAGGGCATTCTGGGTAGTGTAGTTCTCTTGCTTGTTCTGCACACACTGAGAGAGTTGGTCTGGTTCTGATTCACCCATTTTGGACCATCCAGCCCAGGTTGCCAAAGAGATAGCGGTGTGTAGGTCAGAGCCAGATGCTTCATCCTCAGATGGTGACAAACTAAAAGAGAAAAAGTATTTTATTAATTACTTCATGTTTAGGTGGCACAACTGCAATTACTGCCCTCCGTCACTCAGCCCACGGTGTCCTATCACGGTGTCCTGTCCTCTGTTGACATCATCAAAGCACTGATTTGGAGAAGGATCACAAATACTAGACCCCAATTTTACATGGTACACTATATGTCCAAATGTCTGTGGACACCCCTCCTAATGGATGCATTCACATTGTTAGCAACTTAATTTACACTCATTGCTGACACAAATGTGCAAATGCACACACAGCTTGTCTAGCCAAAAGAATACGTAGATACACTGGAGAAGACAAACAAATATGAACCAATGGACCAGATGTGTTCGCTGGCTTAATTACTATAATTCTAATAATATAAGGCAGCTTTTTATGGGATTTTTATAATATTCTCTAAATTTTCTTGCTTTAATTATGAATCACATTTACAATATTTGTTATGTATCAAATATTTCTGCTCTTTTATACTGTATTTAAGTGATTTTTGTTATTTTACTTTTGCTGCTAATATTTTTAATTTTATTTTAATTTTTAATAATATTTAATTTTTAATTCTTAATGTTTTATATTTATTAAATTATTGTATTATATTAGGGCAAGAACCTTTTGCATTTTTATTTTTGTTCATTTTCATTTCCCTTTGTTTGCTCTTCATTTTGAATTAAAACTGGCAGTTTATTGTATGCATAATATGATGGTACATAATTGTGAGTAATAATAATAATAATAATAATAATAATAATAATAATAATAATAATAATAATAATAATAATAATAATAATACATTTTATTTATAAGCGCCTTTCTCGACACTCAAGGACACTGTACAAAATATACAATCTGTTAATCTGTTTCCCCTTTTTTTCTTTTAAACCTCTCTGTGAAAAACCTTGAATGGCATGTGTCCTATAAATAAAGACGATTTATTATTATTGTTATTATTATTATTATTATTATTATTATTGTTGTTGTTGTTATTATTATATTTATTATTATAGTTCTTATTATTATTATGCTTCCACGTACCTCTCAGTGTTACACTGTGTGTGTGACAGTCCTGTAGGTGGTCTGCTCTGGTCAGAAGTTCCAAAACCACTGTCGGACTCTGGACTCACAAACCTCTGCAACAACCAGCACAACATTTCCAATCAAACTCACGCCTGATCCTCCAAGGAGTGGAGTGGTTCTGTTGTTCAGACTGGTTCAGCACTTTGAAGAGAACACTGGTGTGTGTGTGTGTGTGTGTGTGTGTGTGTGTGTGTGTGTGTGTGTGTGTGTGTGTGTGTGTGTGTGTGTGTGTTTCTTACCTGTGCTCCATTAGTGTGCTGCTCTGAATCTCTAAATAAGGGAGGGAGACAAGAAAGGTCACAGAGCAGTGAAATGAAAACAGTATGTAAAGAACTGCCAAGAACATTTATTCTACCTATAACCATGTAGCCACACCCACACATTTCATGTATCCCACCTAAAACATAGTCACACCCATTAATTCCACCTACAACAATGTAATCCCGCCCCTTCAATTTCACCTACAACAGTGAACCCCAACTGTTCAACAGTGTAGCCCCACCCATTCATTCTATGTATCCCACCTTCAATGGTCTAGCTCCACCCATTCATTCTATGTATCCCACCTTCAACAGTGTAGCCCCACCCATTCATTCTATGTATCCCACCTTCAACAGTGTAGCCCCACCCATTCATTCTATGTATCCCACCTTCAACGGTGTAGCTCTACCCATTCATTCTATATATCCCACCTTCAATAGTGTAGCCCCACCCATTCATTCTATGTATCCCACCTTCAATGGTGTAGCCCCACCCATTCATTCTATGTATCCCACCTTCAATGGTGTAGCCCCACCCACCCACAGTCTTAAAAGCACATAAAGAAAAAAACAGTGTAAAACACTGATGTAAAACTGAATTGGGACTGTTTTGGTCCATTTAACCACACAAATATCACATGTGAACCTGGAGAAACAATTAAATATGAGAAAAATATAGAATATGGGCCCTTAATTATAGCCAGCCTAATAAAACCACTTTTATCAACTCTGCAAGAGGAGTCGGGGAGTTGAGAATGAGGAGGGGTGGTGACCGTCCAACATTTCTTCACTAATGCTCTTGTCACTGAGTGCAATCAAATTATCACAGCAATGTTCCAAAATCTAGTAGAAAGTCTTTCCTGGACAGTAGAGAGTGTTACTCCAACTAAAGCAGGAGAAATACTTTTCAATCCCTTTGATTTCAGAAGAAGCAGTGAATGAGCAGGTGTCCCAATACTTTTGCCCAAATCGTTAACGTATGGAGCTGAAAAGCGAAACGTGTTGGACAGTTTTAACGTTTTCATTTTGGTGAAACGCTGCTCACCTTTAAACACTGGACACATTTCTAACGAGGCTGAAGAGCTGAGTTTACATAAGAGCTCTTACTTGTCAGACGTTCTCAGGCTCTCTGGAGACCCTCGATCAGTTAACTGTGCCAGGAAGTCCTCACGGTCATGTGCCTTACCTGGCACACGCTTGTTATCCTCCTCATCCTCCTGGCTGATGCAGGACGTCCTGCTGGATGTGCTGGAAGAGCGCAGAGGTCAGAAGAATTAATGGGCAGAAGAGGTAGTGCAGGGATCTGACTGTTCTCATAGGGAAACTGATACATGCCATGAGTTACGTGATCACATGGGCGCACACACACACACACACACACACACACACACACACACACACACACACACACACACACACACACACACACACACACACCTCACGATACACTCTCAGCTTACAGCCTCCATCATCACACACATTCTTCTGAGCCCCTGATCATCATCAAAACAGCAGTCACACACAGAAGGACGTGTGGGATTGCAGTGCTGTTGGGAAGGAAGATGAAGGTGATCAGGATCAATAACTGATTCTAATTCTAGACTGATATGATCAATATTTATTGATCTACACGTACAGAAGTCGTGTCTCTCAGTACGGTATCGGGTTTAACACGACATGGTATCGAAGAGTACAGAAGAAATTCTACTGCACTGAGGGTCCCAATGAGCACACTGGTCTCCATCATCCGTAAACAGAAGAAGTTTGGAACCAAACTGAGTGATCGTGGTAGAAGTTAGTCAGGGAGGTGACCAAGAATCCAATGGTCATTCTGACCGAGCTCCAATGTTGCTCTGTGGAGAGAGGAGAACCTTCCAGTAGGACAACCATTTCTGCAGCATTCCACCAACCAGGCCTGTATGGTAGAGTGTCCAGACAGAAGCCACTCCTCAGTAAAAGACACATGACAGCCCGTCTAAAGGACTCTCAGGCATAAAGGACACTCCAAGCATAATGTCTGGAGGACATCAGTGAAGCACGGCTACGGAGAAGCATGGTAGTGGCAGCATCATGCTGTGGGGAAGTTCTTCTGCAGCAGGAGCTGAGAGGCTAGTCAGGGCCGAGGGAAAGATGACTGCAGTAATGGACGGAGACATCCTTGATGAATACCTGCTCCAGAATGTTCTGGACCTCAGACTGGGACGAAGGGTTATTTTCCAACGACCCACAGCACAGCAAAGATAACAAAAGAGTGACTTTGGGACAACTCTGTGAATGTCCTTGAGTGGCCCAGACAGAGCCCAGACTTGAACCCGACTGAACATCTCTGGAGATATCTAACAATGTCTGTGCCCTGACGCTCCCCATCCAATCTGATGGAGCTTGATGGGTTCTGCAAAGAAGAATGGGAGAACCTTCCCAAAAACAGGTGCCAGGCTTGTAGCATCAAACTCAAAAATACTTGAGGCTGTAACTGCTGCCAAAGAGCTTCAAGAATATTGAGCAAAAAGCTGTGAAAACGTATCTACATGTTATATTTTTGTGTTTGTTGTAAAGAAGGTTCTGAACATACTGGAGCCTGAAACTGTTGGTCTGCTCGCTGGGGCAGCTGAGGGGCAGGTCTGCAGTGCTGAGCTCTTCATCGACAGCTTCAGTGGTCTGAGAGCACTCCTCTTCCTCACCCACGCTGTGGCCACCAGCAGGAAAACTGAAGAATGACCCCTGTAAGACAAGTGTGTATAACTGTAGTTCAGTTCTCTGATCAGATCACACTGTAGTTCAGTTCTCTGATCAAATCACACTGTAGTTCAGTACTCTGATCAAATCACACTGTAGTTCAGTACTCTGATCATATCACACTGTAGTTCAGTTCTCTGATCAGATCACACTGTAGTTCAGTACTCTGATCATATCACACCGTTGCAGTGTGTATAAATGTAGTTCAGTACTCTGATCATATCACACCTTTGCAGTGTGTATAAATGTAGTTCAGTACTCTGATCATATCACACTGTAGTTCAGTTCTCTGATCAGATCACACTGTAGTTCAGTACTCTGATCATATCACACCGTTGCAGTGTGTATAACTGTAGTTCAGTACTCTGATCAGATCACACTGTAGTTCAGCACTCTGATCAGATCACACTGTAGTTCAGTACTCTGATCATATCACACCGTTGCAGTGTGTATAAGTGTAGTTCAGTACTCTGATCAGATCACACTGCAGTTCAGTACTCTGATCATATCACACTGTAGTTCAGTTCTCTGATCAGATCACACTGTAGTTCAGTACTCTGATCATATCACACTGTAGTTCAGTACTCTGATCATATCACACCGTTGCAGTGTGTATAAGTGTAGTTCAGTACTCTGATCATATCACACTGTATTTCAGTACTCTGATCATATCACACCGTTGCAGTGTGTATAACTGTAGTTCAGTACTCTGATCGGATCACACTGCTGCAGCACACTGCCGGAACCCTGTTATTTACCCGGCCTGTCTGTGTTTGTATGAGTAGTGTGTGTGTGAGGAATTTATTTCACCATGTTTGACAGTGAACACACATAAACAAGACACCCACACCTAAACAAACATTTCACTCATTCATCCTGTTATCTCCCGAAAGCGCGGTTGGCATTACATTAGAACCTGGTGACAGCGTGTGTATATATGGTGGAACAGTTCAATAATTGAAGTGATGACTGATAAAAACAGTGTGGCCTTTCAGGATAATGTGCAGCGAGAACTGGTTTTATCAACTGGTGGCAAATTTGGATTCTGCTGCGTTCCTTTCACTGGTTTCCAGTAGCTGAACATCAGATTCAGGTTCTTGACACTGACCTACAAGGCCAAAACTGGACCAGCCCCTCCGTACTTGATGGCAATGGTCAAAACTCGAGCTGTACCAAGAGCCTTTGAGCATCAAGTACAGCTCAGCTTGACCCACCGTCCCTCAAGACGCAAGGAAGACAAACATCCAGACTCTTTTCTGTTCTGGAACTTCCCCTGGGGGTCCGAACAGCTGAGTCCCTCACTGTCTTCAAACGCAGACTGAAGACTCATCTGTTTCAGGAGGATTTAACTCATTAAACGTTTATAATTATACTGAATTGTTTTGTTCTCCGACCTGACATTTGTTTGAGCAGCATCAAAGTTTGAGGAATCTGTGGAATCTTCTTTCCTCCTCTGTCTAGATATTTTCCGAGCGAACAGCAAAGCACTGTTGTAAGTCGCTGTGGATAAGAGCGTCTGCCAAACGCCTCAAATGTAAACAATAAAAATTCAAAAATTCATTGTTTATACACTTTTTATCAGCTCCTCTGATCACACAGGAGCTCTTTGTGGTTCTATAATTCCAGACTGTAGTTCATCTGTTTCTCTGCAGACTTTATTCTCCTCCTTTCACCCTGATCTTCAATGATCAGGACCCCACAGGACCACCACAGAGCAGCTATGATGTGGGTGGAGGGTCATTCTCAGCACTGCAGTCACACTGACATGGTGGTTGTGTGTTAGTGTGTGTTGCTGGTACGAGTGGATCAGACGCAGCAGTGCTGCTGGAGTGTTTAAACCCCTCAGTGTCACTGCTGGACCAAGAACAGTCCACCAACCAGAAATGTCCAATTGAGCACCAGAACTGTGTTCTTGAGCTTCTGTCTCTGACTTTACATCTACAAGGTGGAGACACTCGGCAGGAGTGTCTAATAGAGTGGACAGTGAGTGGACACAGTGTTTAAACACTCCAGCAGCACTGCTGTGTCTGATCCACTCACACCAGCGACACACACTAACAAGTGTAGAGACAAGGAGGAGGTCATAATGTTATGGCTGATCAATGTATAAAGGCATTAGAAGCGAGCATGCAGACAGTGAGCTGGTGTCACCTCGCGCAGTGTTGGCTGGTGTGAGGATGAAGGGATGAACTTCCCATGCGGTGAAGGAGTGGGAGTGGAGGATGAAGGAGGAGGAGGAGAGAGCTCACAGCAGGCGTTTCTGTCTATCTGCTCCTTCATGTCCTCCAGCTGCATGCCGAGCCGGAAAATCTCTCCTTCCACCTGCCTTCCACACGAGCACACGGATACGTGACACACAGCTCACAGGGAAAACAAGCTGCTCAGTAAAACACACACATTCTCTTGTAAAATCCAGGACAAACCCTGGTCAACGTGACTGGTTCTGTGAACGGTTAAGCAACCCGAAGAGGAAACGATTCCCCGTGTAAATGTATATGTGAAGTATGAGATGTGTTTAATGTTCTCTACCTATCTGGGTCAAACTGCCCCGCGTTCCTGTCAAGACCCATATAATTCTGCATCTCCAGCAGTCTGTGCTCTTCTTTCTTACTCATGTAGTTCCGCTCCAACTGATCCTGTGCCTCCGTCATGCTCTTAAACACCTGCTCATGAGGGACAAACACACCACCACCTGAAGACCTGGCTCCCAAAAACTCTGAAATAACAGTATAGAGATTGAGACACAGTCGCGGCTAAATCACGTCTTAACCCTAAAGCTCTTTAACTCCTGGATGACCTTGTTGCCCTCATTGAACAGAGTGTGTGAAGGCATGACATGAGTTCAGCCATTCCTTAAAATTCACGTTAAAAAAAAAGAAAAATATATAGAATTTCCTTTTCCACGTCCATCTGTCTCTATGTTACATGGAAACGTGAGTGTGACCGCTCGGTTGAGTTGCACAGTTAGTGTAAAAAGGGTTAAATGTGACTGTTAAAGGGTTAAATTCTGTTCTTTAATTTATTTATGAAAGTGAAATACAATGGAATTACCAGAAACAACAACAACAGGCTGCAATGAAAGTTCAAGAGCATAAGACGAGCATTTTTAGTTGCTCTTTTTCTGTTAAAAAAACATATGAAACTGAATCCTGTGTGAGTCTTCAGGCTCATATTAATCAGCATATTAAAGAAACAGGACATATGAGAGAGTTTTCATGAATAACATAAAAAAAACAATGCGACAGTACCTTTTTCTGTTCTTCAACAGTCATTGACATGGTGCGAATGCATGTCTTGAATTCCTCCATCTGTAACAGCACAGAAGAAGAGGTTCTTTGGCCAAGGCTAGAATCGAGACAGCCTTTACTCCTGAGACATGGAGACTGACGTCTATTGATGTGATGAAAAAATGCTATTATTGTTATAAATACAATAAATAAATAATAATAATATTATTAATTATGATTATTATAAATCCTATACATTATATTATTTTTAATGATATAATTATTAAAATGCTATAAATTCTATTTTTTTATAAATGCTATTATTATTATAAATGCAATCAATCCTATTATTATTATTATAAATGCTATAAATTCCATTATTATTATAAATCCTATTATATAAATGCTATAATTATTATAAATGCTATCAATGCTATTATTATTATTATAATAAATGCTACAAATTATATTGTTATTATTATTATAAATGCTCTCAATTATATTAATATTATGACTATTATTATAATAGTATTGATAATATGAATACTATAATGTCTATTATTATTATAAACACAGCTCAATTCTCAGTATGTCATACATATTGCAGCACTGACAATAATGCTGACTTTGAAATGCAATTATTATTAATATTAGTATTATTATAATGGCTCTTGTTATTATAAATGTTCTTAATATTAATATAAAGTATTATTATAATGCTAATCATTGTGATTAGTATTATTATTATTATAAATGCTATGAATGCTATTATTAAATGCTGTTTAAAAAAATGTCCAGAAGAGGGTATAGATGGACCAGAGGGATGGAGAGAGATGGTGAAGGAGGCCTTGTTTCTTGAATGTTCTTCAGCTCTACATGTGATTTGATTGGTTTTTCCATCTCCTTCTTAGCTCAAATGAGAATTGTCTTCAGCAGTAAGTTGAGAAGAACACCTTCCCTGCTCGTGCTTTCCGCTCACTCGTTTTCTCAGGCTGGCAGCTTCAGTGTGTCATTCGCTGCATTGTGGTGTGATTTGTACCACATGAATGAGGCTCTTACCTTCTCCATAAACTGGTTGATAATGCTTGTGAGCTCAGTGGTCAGTCTCTGACCCTCGGTCAGGCTCTGCTGCTCAGAGGAAGACCTCAGCTCTGCACCTCTCTTCTCCAACAGCCCTAAAAATCAAATGACAAGTGACACCCCATGAAAAGGTATTTAAACAGATGGACATCCGATCTTCATTGTAACTATATTAAAATGTGGAGGTGACATAACTAAACATCTGCTACTGAAGAAACGTCTTTAAACATGCAATTTCCTTGTGAGGGAAGTTTGGACACGCCCACATTTATTATTACTTAACTCTGAGAACCCAAGGCCCGTACATTGTGGGCAGTTACATGCTGTTTTCTAGGCTTCATATCTCAAAATCAGAGTAACCTACAGACATGATACACATGTTAGATCAGATCAGATCAGAGAGAGGGGGCGGGGCTGATGATCAACCTGCATACAGACTCTGACTGATCAGAGAGAGGGGGCGGGGCTGATGCTCAACCTACATACAGACTCTGACTGATCAGAGAGAGGGGGCGGGGCTGACGCTCCACCTCCATACAGACTCTGACTGATCAGGTGTCTCATATTTCATTGTAAATATATTACACTTTGTATTAAAATGAATAAATGCATAAATGCAGATATCGATCAGTCTATCATTTTGTTATTATGGCTCTTCTTATAGTTCCAAGTCTGTTTCCAAGAAGCGTGTGTGTGGTTGTCCTTGCCAGATACGACTATCACCTGTTAGTGCAGAGCTCAGTTTCATGAAGAAGGAAACCTGATCAGGTGCCGTGTTAATTGGAAGCCTGGGCTGCAGTGCACGGAGAAGGTCTCTCAGGTTTCATGGAAGGAAGATAGTAAAGAAAACGACGACTTGCCTGCCAGGGATGTCTGGAAGGCCTGGGGTGCAGCTTTGGAGTGGTCTCGCGTGATGTCCTGTACATCTGCTGTTTCTCTCCAGTGTGGTGGGGGTGACCGCTCAGCCGAGGCTTTGACCTGTTTGACGGAATGGAAGCTGAGTACGCAGTCCTGAAGGAACATCACAACTATCTTTCAACTTTCAACCTTCATTTTTATATTTGTAGTCGAGTAATAAACAAAGTTTTGAGGTGGTGGTAGAAAAGAGAACTGACCGCTATCCTGGACAACACACCTCACCTACTCCATGACTTACTGGTCAGACAGTAGAGCACATTCAGCAACTGACATTCAGCTCCACTATTGCAAGGAGCCGTACAGGAGGTCGTTCGTACAAACAGCGATCAGACTGTACAACTCCTCTTCACTGTGTCGGACATTATCATGCACTGAGACACTAAAAGGACACGGTCAATGAATATGGCTGGACATTATTACTCCTCTAACCATATATCTCTGCACAGACACTTTACCTGTATATGTGCACCACAGACTAGATTACTGAGCCTTCACGTGTGCTGTACTGTCACGATTGTTCTGGTATAATGTTTATGCATTTATATAACAACACACGTCTGTCCTGTAGTTCAGTATTTTTAGTATTTAGTTATTATATTTAATATATTTATTATGTTTTTTGTAAGGCCTGAGTTCTTTGCTTTTCCTGCTGTTGGTTCCTTCGCACTGGCGGGATATGGAACTTTCACTCCGAGGATAATAACGTTATCTATGTATGTTTAACAATACAATAAGTGTCTCTAATAACTGGTATTACTGTGGTACTACCGTGGTATTAGTGTGACAGCCACAGCGCCTGTCCAGATTCGTTTTTATGACATACAACATGCTGGCTTATCGGCCTCCTCCTACATCACTACCGCAACGTTAGCGCATCGGCCACCGACTTGGTCCAAAATAACCACTGCGGCCTGGAATGCTGGCTACTGGCCTTGTCCATCACTGCTACCATGGTATTAGTGTGAAAGCTACAGGCCTTCTCCAGGAAAACTAATGCGGCGTGATGGCTACTGGCCTCCTCCAACGTCACTACAGATGGAGTGGTGATCGCTGGCCATCCTGACCTCACAAACTCTTTGCCCTCGTCACTGAATGCCATCAAATCCTCATGGCAATGCCCCATTGCTATTAGTCTAGTAATCCACTAGAAAGTCTCCCCTGGACAGTAGAGGCAGTTACTCCAACAAAAGCAGGATCAACTCTTTTTAATCCCCTTTATTTCCAAAGAAGCAGTGAATGTGCAGGTGTCCCAATACTTTTGTCGACGTAGTATACATAAAGCGATGTACCGGTCTTAAATCGTTGTTTGGGTTGTCATCATCTCCATATTTCGCAAGCAATCTATCATATTCTGCCTGAAAAAAGACAAAGTACAGGACAGAGTAAATAACCCAAACCAGTGGATACTGGCTATACAGTCTGTACTTGCACTGGGAACCAGTGTTCTAACATAGATACCTGTGTTTATCTTGGTACAGTTGATTAATAAGAGGTCAGTACATGGAAGTGATAAACCATGAGCCTCAGCCAGAACATTATCGCCACCTTCCTAATATTGAGTAGGTCCTCCTTGGGCCAACAACAGATCTGACCATTGAGGCGCTGATCATTGAGGGATCCTGATGTCCATCAGGAGAACAGAGAACCGATATGGGTGAGGGACCCAATCAAATTGATCAAAAGGGAACCGAGTGGCTCCAAGTGGCTCAGTTATCTAATGCACTGCAAGGATCACAGGTTCAAATCATGTTGATCGCCACCTGCAGCTGGATGGTCGTGCTCTCTCTGGGTGGGTAGATGGTGCTCTTACCCCAAATCACACCCGACTTTGAGGCTGGTCAGCACAGGCACTTTCCTCAGAGCACATTGTCTGCCCAGCAATGGTGAGTTGTTGGCTGGCTTCACATGTATCTGAGAAGACATGTGCTTGCCTTCAACCTCCTAGTGTTGGGAGTCCTAATGGGGTTGGATAATTGGCAACTCCAAATTGGGGGGAAATGGACCCCCTATCTGTGTTTGACCAAATGATCTAATCAAAACGGTTCGGCTGGACCTCCACGATTTCCAATAAGCCTTGATCTTGACCCCAGTCTTGGAACACTTTTGGAAGGTACTGACCACTGCATACCGGGAACACCTCACAAGGCCTGCCCTGCTGTGTCTGATCCACTTGTGTCACTTCAGTGCTGAGATTCACCCTCCACTTGCCACATTATACCTGCTCTATGGTGGACCATTGAAGATCAGGATGAAAGGAGGAGAATAAAGGATGCAGAGAAACAGATGAACTACAAAGTGCTCCTGTATGGTCAGTGGGGCTGATTAAATGAAGGTGGTCATATTGCTATGGTTGATTGGCGTACAAGACTACTTCAGTATACAGGATATGGCACTGAATCATAATGCAGGTAGATGTTATGATGTTCCAAACCTTTGTTTGAGAAAGCAAAGCATCATAACTGGCATAGATGCTCACCTGTAAAATCTGATCCAGCTTGGCCTGCTTTTCCTCATTTTTCCTCGTCTCACACAGCCAAACGGAATCTTCCAAAACTCGACTAATGACATCAGCCTTACAGGAGGACGGAGATTTACCCGGAGTACCAGGAATTGTGTGAGTCCCGTCCATGGATGGCGTGTGGCAGCCAGGCTTGGTGGGTCCACTACCTTTGGGGATCTTGACTTTGGGAGCCACTTTGGAGAAATCAGGTAAAGGGTAGTGCACCTGGCCCTGGCCGTACTTGAGCTCACTGCAGGACCTCGTCCTTCCCAGGGAAAACCTAGTGCAGTGGACGTCTGCTTTAGACAGGTTTGGTGTGCTGACACTGCAGCTCTGCTCAGCGTTCTCCTCATCCTCGTCCTGCTCATCTTCAGCCAAACTGCCTGGACTGGAGTCCACGTTACTGTGGCAGGACAGTCTGGACTCTGTAGTGGAGTCTGATTGATTAGGGATGCTTGAATGTGCCATTGTTCTGGGAGATACTCTCTCTGAGTCTGTTCTCCCTGACGCTGTGTCGCTTTTGGCCATGCTGGACTCGTCCTCCTCCAGAAGGCTCAGACTAGCTTTGAGCTTTGTGCTGTGGCCTACTAACAGTGTATGATATGAGAAAAGCAGAAACAAACATGAATCTATTGGCACCATGTCTAATGCCAGGCTTGAGGGGTATAAAACCCCCTAACATTTGCTGTAGAGTACTGGACCTGTGTTCTCTGGAATGATGGAGCTCCATCCACTTTTGGGATGAGTTTGGGAGTTGACGCATGCATGGAAGATACATGATACTCACTATCAGGGTAAATATGGTAACTTCACAATCCCTGTAACCTGCTGGATTTGCATGCTATTGTGGCATTGTGTAGGGGTACAGGATTTGCTATGGTAACTGTAGTCTTGTTTGTCCCCTCCAACCTCTCTCATCTCTCTCCTCAAGAGAAACTCACATGATGGGTTTTATCTGTTGGTATTGTTTATTTCTAACAAGTATTTCACCAAAATTCTAGATTTAATATCTAAATCATGGTGTATGTGACAATATGCCGAACATGCTAACATTTATTGCTTAGAGAGAAACAGTGTTGAAGTTCATGAGTCTCAGAAACACTGGTTGTCAGTCTTAAACTAGTCTATTTTTTAGTCTCAGGATAGAGTTAGGTTTAACTCGTAGAATGTGATGTCACTGGGGATAAAAGGGGAAGGACCGTAGTTAAGGTGCTTCAGGACCATGAAGGAGTGCGAGAAAGGAGTCGGTGCTTAAAGGCTGCGGGTGCTCCTCTTTAATTAACACAGTACAGGTTGCATTAACTACCTTAGGGGGGCGCTATACACCGCACTCGATGAAGCACGCTGCAACTTGTACAACTTGTCTGATTAAATTAAATTACAGGAAACCGTACGAGTACCAAACCGTGAGCACTGTACCCGTGTTCCATTACAGCCCTCCTGCATCGTAATGTAATTTATTTCACTACCTACCTCCTATAATGTGTGGATTGGGTGAAGCTCTGCTCCGCGCTGTCTCATCAATGCTCTCCAGCAGCGAGACTTCAGGCATGGTCTCAGCCTCAATCAGTCTGCTGCAGTTGAACAGCTCTTCCTGGGAGAAATGCCTGAGCAGAAAGTCAGGCACTGGAGCTGGAATTGGACCTGGTTCCTGCACTCGGAGACACTCCACTACAGACTGGTTGTGGTCATAGATACCACCATTTGCTTTCTCAGGATCTTCATTGGGCTTGCTGAGGGCGTGGAGCACATTAGAGCCTAGGTCTGACGTTCCTTTCACAGTGTGAGGGTCTTTTGAGTTCTCTTTGGGGTGGAATGTGTGGTGGTTGGAGTGAAGTTCACCATCATATGGGAGCTCCTCCTGGTCCTCATCACTAGTATTGTCATCGTCAGGCCTCCACCTTGGTCGCTCTGATCCTGGGCTGGCTTTATTTCCTTTCTTGTCTCTGGTGTTGCCATTATCTCTGCGTTCACTGCTGAGGGAGACAGAGTTGTCAAAGGAGTTGTCTTCACCCTCATAAGAGTTGGAAAGGCCTGTGTTCTCTGAAGATGGAACAAAACACTGTTAAAGCAGTAGTCTGGAGAAAATTTTGAAATTGATGCAGCGTGTATATAGGATCTGTTGATAGGTTCCTTCCTGTAAGGAGACACTCTTACCACTCTCCGCACCCTTGGACATGTGCACTCTGAAGGAGCCTTGGAGGTCGCTCAAATGGAGGCTGTCATCATCACTGATGTCCACAAATATACTCTGCTCAAAATGCTTCTCCCAAAGCACTGGAGGGCCTTTCTCAGCTTCATCATCCATGTCCTCATTGTCCTCTTATGCTGTCCTCTCACAATCAGCCCAGCGGCTTCTGCCTTGGCTGGTCTTATGTCTCTGAACAGGTTCTCCCCCAGCCATTCCTTAGCAACCACAGGATAAACACAGGCAACTGTAGTGTAGGTGTGAACTCTGATGGATCAAGACACATTGATCGGAGACATGAATTTATAGTTATGATTGCATTCGTTTCAAACTCATATTGAAAGTGTCCGAATTGCCGTTTCCTGTGAACGGTTTTGCATCAAACCTCATGACAACACTGCTGTACACTGATGATTGGTGCTTTACCTTCTCAAACGCTACACACATACACTTCCTTCTCATAATTGAAATTCTCTCATCAGCTTCATAGAATGTGTTCATGTGATCGTCATCGACAATCAACTATTTTACAAATCAAATTTTCCGCCAATCATCTATTCTGCTAATCGACGATTCTGCCAATCAATGATTGTCAATCGACTATTTGACAAATCAGCTATTCTGCCAATGATTATCAATCAACTATTCTGCCAATCAATGATTCTGCCAATCAATGATTATCAATCAACTATTCTGCCAATCAAGGATTCTGCCAATCAATGATTATCAATCAACTATTCTGCCAATCAACAATTCTGCCAATCAATGATTGTTAATCAACTATTCTGCCAATTGACTATTCTGCCAATCAATTAGTCTGCCAAGCAACAATTCTGCCAATCAATTATTCAGCCAGTCAGCTATTCTGCCAATCAATGGTTGTCAATCAACTATTCTTCCAATCAATTATTCTACCCATCAATGACTACCAATCAATTGTCACTCAGCAAATCAATTATTCTGCCAGTCAACTACTTTACCAATCCTCTATTCTGTACCAATGTAAAGAGCCAGGTGAAGCCAGGTGAAGCCAGGTGAAGGTCAGCTCACCTGCTGAGAAGCTTTGTTTAGTGTCCATCAGCCCCGATACCCTCACTCATCCTCCAACCTCCACAGCTGAGGCAGAAGACACACGACAGAACACCCCACAGAGCTCCCCTCACTCGTGCCCCGGCTAGGTGACACTACACCTGTGCTGAATAAATAATAACGCCCGCCTGGATTGGCTGCTCCAGGAGGAGGGCGGGGTTTGGTTTCTGTGGTAACGTTCAGGAGAATGTGCTCTGAGAGAGTTAATGAAGATGTTATTATTTATTATTGTTTATTAATTACTTAAATAAGGACTGACGTCACTAATAAAGTCCACGCCTTCACTTCAGGAACTACTTCCCTGCTCTCGAGTCCGGAGGCGCGGCGTTCGAATTTGATTGGTGGAGAGCGGCGGCGCGGAGGCGTGGCCAGCTTTGAATCGTCGATGTGTGATTGGCTGCTGCGGAGGCAGGCGGAGATGGCTCGTCCTCCTTCAGTTTCAGTTAAAACCGAGTTAGAGCCGAGTTAAAAGTCGATTAAAGTCGATTAAACTCGGTTTAACTGGGGTTTAAACCCTCTAATAGCACGTTGAAGGGGTTGTGGTTGGACACTTCGCTGTGGACCGTTGAGAATCGGTCTCCGAGCCCTGACGGAGGTAACGTACGGTTTTGTTTACCGTTGAGAAACGGGTTTAATTAACCGACGTTATTTTCAGATTGTATTCGATATAAATCTGTAAACACAGCTTTAAAGCTCAGCTTTATTCACCGCCAGCTCGTCTAAACACTGATATTCGCCACTCTTTAATGTGTTAAATCTATATTAATCTCTTAATATCAATATCGATATATCACTCAGCCCGTGTCCCGCTCTGTTTATATCAGACATAGATATAAATATCGATATATTGCTCAGCCTGTATTCACCTCTATTTATTTCCTGATTATAGATATACATATTGATATATCGCTCAGCCTGTATCTAGCTCTGTTTATATCCCGATATAGATATAAATATCGATATATCGCTCAGCCTGTATTCACCTCTGTTTATATCCCAATATAGATATAAATATCGATATATCGCTCAGCCCATATCCCGCTCTGTTTATATCCCGATATAGATATAAATATCAATATCAACCACCCAGTATCTTTACACATTACAAACTTTGCAAACTAAGCAGCCAAGTCCTTCTCCTGCTTTTGCTTGTTCTACTGCTTTCACTAACTCTCTTAACCTGATCAATAAGAATCATCGTTGCCATCGTTTCCTGTGGAGAGATCTTTCAGGAATTGGTTGTGACGGGTCTTTGAACCAAAATTCTCACCTGTGATAAATTCACCCAAAACTACTGCAAGGGTTCACTGCTGTTCAACCTGTTTGTTCAAGGATTCGTTTAAGGCGGATCCCTCTATACTTGAGCTCACGCACATACGAGAGCTTTGTTCAGCACCATTGGCAGAGCTTGGGCACAGCGTTCACCCTGCAGTACAGTGCATTTTTAAGAAGCGGTTTAGTTTTGTTCTACTCTACTGCCACACACACCCCCTCCTGGCACACAGCAGTGGAAAAAGTAGCAACTCTGTGATCTATGAATATGCTTTGCATCGGTACTATGTGTTGGCAGATTTTCCAGGTTGAAACAGTCAGCATGTAGTTCATAAAAAACCTACGGTTTTAACAGAAAAGACGTAAGAAATAATGAATTTGCTTAATGAAAGTTCTTTACAGGGAGATTGACAGATTTGTACATTGACAATAATGAAGAGAACAGCTGCAAATTCTATTTTGTGTGTAATATATGTACATGTATATTATTCACACAAACACAAAAGTATTCAATGCTTCACTTTTTGCACATTTCATGTTACAGCTTTATTCCAAAATGGATTAAATTAATTTTTTCACTCGCAATTCTACACACAAAACCCCACGATGACAAAGTGAGAAATATAAGCACAAAAATACATAAGTTTTCACAGCTTTTGCTCAAAACTTTGTTGAAGCACGTTTTTGGGAAGGTTCTCCCATTCTTCTTTGCAGAACCTCTCAAGCTCCATCGGGTTCCATCAATCGTGTTCAAGTCTGGGCTCTGGCTGGACTCAAGGACATTCACAGAGTTGTCCTGAAGCCACTGCTTTATCTTGACTGTGTTTTGGGTCGTTGTCCTGTTGGAAGATAAACCTTCATACCAGTCTGATGTCCAGAGCATCTGGAACAGGTTATCATCTAGGATGTCTCTGCAGTCATCTTTCCCTCGACCCTCACAAGCCTCCCAGTTGTTACAGAAAAACATCCCCACCGCATGATGCTGCCGCCTCCATGCTTCACTGTAGGAATGGTATTGGCGAGGTGACATGATAGTTCAACCTCTTGGTCTCAGTCATCGATTTACAGATGATGGAGGTCACTGTGCTCATTTGGATCTTCAATGCAGCAGATATGTTTCTGTACCTTCCCCAGATCTGTGTCTCAATACAGTCCTGTGTCTGAGGTCTACAGACTGTTCCTTAGACGTCATGTCTTTGTTTGTCTCGGACCTGCACTGTCTACTATGAGGCCTTATATTAACAGGTATGTCTTTCCAAATCAAGTCCAATCAACTGAATTGACCACAGGTGTCCAATCAAGCTGTAGAAACATCTGAAGGATTATCATTGGATACAAGATGGACCTGAACTCAATTTTGAGTGTCATGACAAAGGCTGTGAATCCTTATGTTCATGTTCTATTATTGTGTTTTTGTTTTAGTAATTTTCTAAGATTTCCAGAAGAATTATGAGAGAAAAATGAATTGAATCCATTTTGGAATAAAGCTGTAGCATAACATACATTCTGTAAACACTTTCCAGATGCTCAACCTTTTCCCCCTCATTGCCCACCTGTTTATAAATAGAAAGCATAACAGCCCTCAACAAAACCCAGCTTTTAGTATAATATGGTTTTTGTCTTTCCTCGACGGTGAAAACGTGACCTCTGTCCCAAATGTAGCTTAAATTAATGAGCAGTAAAGATACATTGCAGACAGTGACAAAACGTGGACTTCTTTAATTCTGTGTCAAATTGTCTATGATTCTATATTTCAGACTCCATGTTGACAAAATTGATCTTTAAGATTTTAATTTGTACAAACATTACGGCCAACAGTAAAACATCACTCGTGCCCTGAGTGGCGTAGCGGGCTAAAGTGCTACCACTATGATCCTGGGGTTGCTGGTTTGAATCCAGGTTCATGCTGCTCACCATCGGCAGCCAGGGTCCAGAATTCCCTCGGGGGGTGGGTAGATGGCGCTCTTTCCACATGTTACAAGTGTGCTGCGGGTCGACATAGGCATTCCGGCGTTTTCCTCGATGCCTGTTACCTGCCCGGTAACATAAAAATGGCGACAGTTTGAAAAGACTCAGAGGAAACATGTGACTGATCGAGAGCGTCGGGATGGGTAATTGGCACATCTAAAATTAGGGGTGAAACTTGAAAACAAAAAAAATCACTCATATGGCTTTAGGATGTAGCTAGGGTGGTGTCGGCATGCTGGTTATTGGCGTATTCCGACATGCTATAACAGCAATGGTGTGGCAGCTGCAGCCCTTTTCCAGAATCACTGGCACGTGTTGGCATGATTGCGACCGGTTTCATTAACATTGTTTTTAATCTGTCCTCCAGGACCAATTCTTGCATAATGCTGTTTTAAAATAACCATCATTCATCTTAAGAGCTGTGAAATATTCCTTTCTAGAGCAACAGACACTATGAGGTAAATTGAGAGACACAGTAGCGTGTGTGTGTGTGTGTGTGTGTGTGTGTGTGTGTGTGTGTGTGTGTGTGTGTGTGTGTGTGTGTGTGTGTGTGTGTTCTATGTATTGTAGAGTAGAGGCTACACTATAAGGCCAGCAGCCCTGGCTGTCTGATGAGTCAACATCCTGTGTGTTTCACCTTTTGTTATGCGATGCATTTTCTCTGAGGTCAGCTCATCCCCTTCAGCCAAATTCAAGTGTCATCTTGTCTGAAAAAGTCTCCAGCTGTTCAGGAAAAGCTGACTAAACACTTATTTATGATCTTAGTAAAACATAAAAGCAAGTTTTTATTAGGGCTGTGTATTGGCAGGAACCTGGACAAATGATAAATATCACGATAAGTTATATTCAGAAGCAGAAGTTATATTCCTTTACATCACAATTTACTGATCAACCATAACGTTGTCCATCCTATCAGCTCCTCTGATCATCCAGGAGCTCTTTGTAGTTCTATAATTCCAGACTGTGGTTCATCTGTTTCTCTGCAGACTTTATTCTCCTCCTTTCACCCTGATCTTCAGTGATCAGGACCCCACAGGACCACCACAGAGCAGCTATGATGTGGGTGGTGGGTCATTCTCAGCACTGCAGTCACGCTGACATGGTGGTGGTGTGTTAGTGTGTGTTGCTGGTACGACACAGCAGTGCTGCTGGAGTGTTTAAACACTCTGTCCACTCTAATAGACACTCCTACCGAGTGTCTCCATCTTGTAGATGTAAAGACACAAGTTCAGGTGCTCATAGGACACAGGATGCTGTTGGTTGGATATTTCTGGTCAGTAGACAGTTCTCAGTCCGGCAGTAACACTGAGAGGTTTAAACACTATCAAAGACACACAACCAGCTACCGGACAGTTTCAGTAACTACACTGCTGATCTTTAATACCGGCTACCGGACCATGTTTCTGATACAGTTTCAGTAACTACACTGCTGATCTTTAATACCGGCTACCGGACTGTGTTTCTGATACAGTTTCAGTAACTACACTGCTGATCTTTAATACCGGCTACCGGACTGTGTTTCTGATATAGTTTCAGTAACTACACTGCTGTTGCTCTTTAACTTCTGAAGGATGTAGGCCAATTTGCAACCAAAACGTTTTAGGACCTGTTAATTTGGAGAGGGGGAACATTACAACTGGGTTAATTATTTACAGATTTTGTCTGGATCTCTTTTTGTTTTCCAATTACAGAGTGACTGTCTCTCCAGTCGTCCTCCAAGCTGATTAGTTTGCTCGGGGATTAACCCAGTAGTGCTGACACAACTCTGTGTAAGCTTGTTAAATGACGCACCATTCAAAGACATTTGAATATGGAGCAGTGTTTATATATATCTAAATAAAAAAGTAAATACATAAAAGAAAACTAAATAAAAAATAAGCACAGCTATCATCAAATTAGGATTTAATTAGTTAGAGGACATTATTTTTAGGTGATTCTTAATTCTATTCATTTTTAAAAGCATTTGGTTTATTTTTTTGCTTTTATTACAAATGTTTGTCATTATGGACATTGACAGACATGTTTGTGATCATGTGTTGGCATTGGTGCACAATTCCCATGTTGGCCTTTTCCTACTGTTGATGTAAAAATAATAAACATATAAAATAATTTATTCCTCATCCTCTTTTAATGGATCTAAAATAAAACAACGAAAGTCAGAATCAAAATCTCAAAAATAAGTTTGTTATAAAAACGAGTCCCAGTACAGTTTTTAAAATTGTGTTTAATGATGGGTAAAATGGAAAGAGATGAAGAAATAAGAAAATGGAAAAAGTATAGTTTAAAAAAAACAATGTACCTCCACCCCAGTGTTAGTCGGCCTCCCTCCCAGTTTGCCTGCTTGAAACTTTAATGCAGGGAGTCCAGAATGAGGCTGCAGAGGCGGAGCTTAGTAAGTAGTGATCACGGTAGGAAACAGCCAGTCGGAGGTTTTACTGCGTCCTCTCCAATCCATCATCAATGGAGGTAGAGTTACAGACACAGCGGAGCTGAATTTTGATCCTCTAGGGGGAGCACTTGCTAGGTCTGAAAGTGTGTGTGTGTGTGTGTGTGTGTGTGTGTGTGTGTGTGTGTGTGTGTGTGTGTGTGTGTGTGTGTGCACGCGTGCACCAGTGGTTGCAGATAAAAATATATATTTAGAGTTTATTTACACTTTAAACTAAACCAAACACTGAAGGAAAGTCGCTGCTCGATTGCTTGCTTGGTGTCCGTGCAGAAAGGTGGGGTTTGGGAATTACTGTGGGCTGCACTCTGCCAGACTCCCTGCTTTTTCCTGCCTTTTCCTGCTTTTTCCCGTGGTATGGAGCTCTGGCCTGTAGAACGAGGGGTGTGTGTATTGATCTGAAGTGGACAGACTGCTTTGATTCAGCTTGAGCTCACACACAAGCCACAATGGGTGTAGAGCTAAAACACACACACACACACACACACACACACACACACACACACACACACACACACACACACACACAGCCTTGTATGTGGCCGCCGCTGCTCAGTGGGTGTTGCCATGACATTAAGAACAGAATGAGGCTTCACATACGGCATCTTGTGTTCTCTTCACAGAGAGGTCCGGAAGACTCCCTTGGATTAAACACACACACACACACACACACACACGCACACACAACCCGCTGCACTCTGGGAACCAGGATCTGTGACTTTTTTGGTTTTGTACTTTTTTGCTGGGACTGTGTTCCGCTCCGAAGACTCGGGCACTGGAAACCAACAGCGACACTTTAAAAAAATTGGAGCAATGAAACTTTGGTCACTTCGTGAACGCTTCATGTTCCCTCTTTGTTGGACCTTCTAACGGAATTCACTGGGATCGCTGTTTATTATGCACTTCAATGGCTGCAAGTGGCTCAGTGGCTAGAATGGGGGATGAGGAGAATTCCGTTCATGTTTGCTACAGGTAGGATCATCAGCATTCCTTACTTACGTGTTCCGATTATTTACAGTTCTGCTCTAGCTTTGGTACTTAAAGAACTAAAGTTTCAGATTTGGGACGACATTTCAGAAGAGTACAGCCGCGAGGTGCTGGGCGATACGACCTCAAATCAGTATCACGATTAAGTGAACGTTTGCTTGGTTACAATTATTTTATTATAACATTGTTGGCAGATTCATTTTATCTGTAGATTTGATGTAGATAAAGTCACGACAGTAAAATGAATAAAGGAGGGGACATTGTCCTCTGTTAAAAATGATGATAAGCTTGGTTTGATGATTCTTTCTGACCAATATCATTTCTTTTACTCCAGTCTGAAACTCTGAGGATATTATTAATGTAATAACACAGATTCCTGACTTCTGGTGAAATTTGATTAAAAATCCATATTTATTTACGTCAGTATCTCCATCTCATTTTTTCCCAACATGTTGATGCTTAAGAGATGTTGAAAAATGATTAAACACCAGATTATTTGGGTTCAGATGGCGCTGCTCATTGAATTGTCACAATAACTTATGATAACTTGCTTTTTATGGACAAGATATTTCCCCAGAAATTATTGCGATAATAATGACTTTAAAATACCACAATATTGCAAGTGAAGCCCATTAAGGAGCAGAGAGCTTTTGATTATTAAATCAAAATATATATCACATTTTTAAAATATTCTAAATAAATAAATCATAAAATGAAAACTTCAGTAAGCTCTAAGCAGGTGATATTGATGCCAGAAAAAATTTTTGTTTGACATTGTCACAATAATGTAATTATGATACAAACTCGGCCTCAAACGAAAGTATTGTACTAAGTCTGCTGACTTAATTTAGCATGATGTTTATCAAAATACCAATCGTCAAATAAACAAACTCCCTCTTTAGGGGCGATTGTGATTCGTTAGGGGCGGATATGATTCGTTAGGGTGCGATAATGATTCGTTAGTGGCGGATATGATTCGTTAGGGGGCGATTATGATTCGTTAGGGGGCGATTATGATTCGTTAGGGGGCGAGTATGATTCGTTAGGGGCGGATATGATTCGTTAGGGGTGACAGCGGCAGAAACAAAGATGTATATTTAAATAGTAACCTTTTAATTACGATGTTTCTATGATTTAAACAAGATGGTATTATAAGCCGTACACAGATGTGATATTAGGATGTGGGCATTTTTTAGACCTTGTACAAAATATATCTCGGGATAACGATATTTACAGTATATCGCCCAGCCCTACCCCTCATAGCTGAGACCCGGGCTGCAGGCAACGCCATTGGTACTGATTATG
The DNA here is from genome assembly GCA_034509495.1 of Acestrorhynchus altus. Lineage (NCBI taxonomy): Eukaryota > Metazoa > Chordata > Actinopteri > Characiformes > Acestrorhynchidae > Acestrorhynchus > Acestrorhynchus altus. Next base: position 2,616,430 of record CM067502.1, on the reverse strand, counting down.
GGTTGGTGTTTGGGTAGCACTTCTTAATGTCTGTGTATCAAAAACCACAGTATTATTGTGTACCATGACAGTTTCTGTCATATCGCCCACCCCTATGTTTGGTTTATGTTCTTTCAGTTTTACAGCCAGTCTCTCCGACAGACCACTGTTTAGGTCATTTAATCAGGCGGATTTGACAGAAGCAGGGCTGGGACCGGTAACTCTATACGTGTTGAACCTGTTGATTGTGTTCCTGTCAGTCCCGGTTCGAGAGCAGACAGGTGCGCCTCTGAGAGGACAGCTCCGTTCACCATCCTCAATATTTAATACGGCACTGAATCATTTATGGATTATTATTTCCCGTTGTGTGCCCATCTGGAAGCTTGCTCTGCTGCGGTTCCATGCAAACCTGCCTTTATGTCGGCCTGTATTGATTGTTTGAAATGGTCTCAGATTTCTCAGCCTGGTCATAAGATCACACTGACGCTGTTGGATCTGTCTGTGTGGTGTTGGTTATTTGAAGCAGAGGGCCGATATGATTATATTGGGATAATCAGTGCTTAAAGATCTCTAACCATTATGATAAATTTTACCATACCTCTCACACCTAGGTCAAAGATATTTTCTTGATGCACAATATTTATCATAAAATTTAGGTAGGCAAACAAATTGATCTGCACTTGAAATTAAATGTTATTTTTCCCCCCAAATTCTGTTTTTTTGTACATTTTTATAAAATTATTTCCTGATATAGATATATTAATATCAATCAGTCCGTATCCCGCTTTGTTTATATCCCGATATCGATATAAATATTGATATATCGCTCAGCCAGTATTCCATTCTGTTTATATCACGATATAGATATAAATGTCGATATATCGCTCAGCCCGTATCCCATTCTGTTTATATCACGATATAGATATAGATATCAATATATCGTTCAGCCCGTATCCCGCTCTGTTTATATCCCGATATAGATATAAAAGATATCGTCCAGATATTGTGTATATTAAAAATATCTTTATCATATGTATATTTTTACCATATTGCCCAGCTCTGATTGGATGCTGTTTATTAACTAAAGATGAAATATGTGAACCCCCCCAGTTTCGACAGACACCTCATATAAATGGCCGAGTTTTATCAGATGTTTTGATGGTCGCTCCGCCGGTCAGAAAGGGCGGGACAGATATGTGGTAAACATGGCATTGGATTTAGGAGCGGTCAAGCATTGAGCATGACCCAGAAACCAATCAGATTATTATCCAATCTTTTGTGAGATGAGAAGGCGCTCCAGGGAAACTCATGTTCGCTCGATTACCTCGTAGTAAGAGTCCATAGCGTGACAGGTTGAAAACATGCCGCTCACGAATGGTAGAGCAGGAGTGAAGTGTGTAGCGGCCTTCTTTGCTGCTGTCGCTGTTCAGAGGTTCAGGTAGAGAAAGCAAGTTTGTTGTATTTCTGTTTGTACTGTAGAGAATGTAGGTCATTAGTGCAGCTGGTCACGGTTTAGCAGGTGTGTCAGCCTGAGGCCGATACCGTGCCTTAACGGTGTAATGTAATGGTTTAATGGTTTATTATACTGGTATAATATTGTAAACATAGAGTAACTTCACCCAGGCTCTTTATCTTTGCTGAATTGAAACCTGATCTGATTGGTACAGCGGGTACGTTAGGAGCGGGCGTGTTTTGATCAGTACGGAGTGTAATTAGTAGTTGGTGTAATGGCAAAATATTGCAATATCATAAAAATATTTTGGCCTGTGATTATAATTACGTTATTGACTTAGAATTGCAGAATATATGGACGTGACCTTGATCATTTATCACTCTGAATATTCTGAATTTACAGTTCATCGCTCTCAGGAAGTTTGTGCTTCGATTAACTCTAGGTCTGTCTGTCGCTCTGACAGTTATAAAAAAAATTGTGGTAAATAATTATTTATAGGCCATTTTATATCACTGATGTATCAAAAAAGTATCATACTCGCACCTTTTTAAAGAGCAGTGCATCTTTAATTATTAAGAATTTACAATTTTCTAAGGTGAGCACATCGCTTTGTCCATGCTAACGTGAACGATTTTGTAATTACTGTGAGTTAAAATAAACAACTGTGTGTGTGTGTGTGTGTGTGTGTGTGTGTGTGTGTGTGTGTGTGTGTGTGTGTGTATAAAATGTCCGTGTCATACTCTCCTAGTGAAGGTTACCAACTGTATGAATTAATTCCCAGAAAGTGTCAGCGGGCGGTTTGTGTGGAAATGGGACGACACAGATTACGTCGTAGAAACATCGTAATTGAAGTTTATCTTTAATTATTTTTTAAATGCTGTGTTTTTGCGGTGACAGATAAGCGTATAGAAATGCACAACCTGTGCACCCTTACTGTTTAGTTCACGCTGTAGGTTTGATGCTCGAGCTCTGTGTTCCCTAATCACAGATTACAGAGGAACGTTAAGACTCGGTCTGATTAGGTGAGAAAACGCTGAGCGCAGCAGTTTCTGTCAAAGCCAGATGCAACCTCTGCTCTCCAGTGTGGAACAGTGAGAGGCAGCTCCGCATACCGACAGAATAATTATTCGTACCTCTGTTTCACAGTTTTTTACTTTAAGTCTGAGCGTGTGATTGTGTTGGACAGGCTGGTGTCCGCCTGGTTTGTGATGTTAGCCCGTGCGCCCCCCCGTGGACACTTCATCAGGGGTTATAGGGAGTCCAAAGCGCTGGACAGAGTGGCTCAATTGCAGCAGAAGCTCTTTAGATGCCGGTCAGATGGCCAGTGTTCTGTGATTGTGTGAAAGGCAGCAGGTAGGCGCTGTAGTGTAGATAAACGATAGTCAAGGCTAATTACTTCTTAGTTTAGTCATCCAAACAGTGGAAGTGGTGGGGAGATTTGGATTTGTAAAGGATTTGAAAGGATTTGACTGCGATGGACGAATGGTTATGACGAACTGACCACAAGTTTGTCCGTTTTGTCGTTCACGAAATGGGCCGTTCGCCTGACTTACAGCTTGGTTTCGTTTTTTCCTAATGGAACATTTGTAGAAAAAGGACCCGATAGCTCTGTAGTGCAGGTGACGTGCAGAGACATCTGCGGAAGGTAAAAGTCTGAATTTGATACGTTTAGGACGTTCGTTTCTAAAGGTGTTGTGAGAAATCCTCTTAATGTAATAATCCAGTCACGCGAGTGTTCAGGTATGGCCTCGCTGAAGGCCGTCTGCTTACCTGTGCCCAGCGCAGTAACAGGGCAGGAATGTTGTGTATATGTTTAAATATTAGAAATAATCCATGATAATAAAATCATTAATAGTTCCAACTAATGCAGTGCGGCCTTAAACCTGGAGAACGATAAATGAACATAACCTCTTTATTGTGTAATAACACAGTAATTACATGAGTCACATGACATATGAGATCTTTATGGAAGGCCTTTGGCTTCTTAAATATGTAATTACTTGATGTGTCCATACTATCAGAAGCTTAGTATCTTGATGAAAGTGAACACGTTGTTGTCAAAAATTGCCAAATGCTTACCTATTTTTGAAGCATTGGACTTAAAACTGAAGAAAAAAAATTGATTTCTGAACAAAAAAGTTGCAGATTGGTGTCTATAAGTTGAGAATAAAATAACAAATGTGATATTTTATAATATAGATTATTACTGTGACAAAATATATGAAAAAAATCAGGCAGTCTTAATTTTTTGGCTGATTTTGCCTCTTGGATCCATGCCAATCTCTAAAACTGCTTGTCATAGCAGCATAAACCCTGAATTGATTTGTTCAGAGGCAACATGTCCAACATCTCGGGTCATAAAAACTGCTTTATTATATTGGATTTTAGTATCAGGAGCTTCTAAAAATAGTTATAAATTTTATAAAATTATGATTTTCCACAATGAATTACTTGCAGGGTTCTAACCGTATGTGTTCTTCATGTATGAAGGTGTGATTTTGCCCTCACAGTGACGGCTGAGGGCCGAAGGGGTTAAAGAACGACGGACGCAGCTTTTTTTGTTTGGCAGAAGCTGCTCGATACTCTGTGGTGTGGTTCAGAACAAGCACCAATAAGAGTAACCTTCATAAAACCTCTGTCCAACACCCACACTGACTGCTTGTCCTAATGATCTCTGCTGCACCCTGCAGGATGGAGGCCTCTTGTCTGGAGCTGGCTCTGGAAGGGGAGCGTCTGTGTAAGGTGGGCGATTACAGCGGAGGTGTGTCGTTTTTTGAGGCTGCCATACAAGTGGGCACTGAGGACCTGCAGGTGCTGAGCGCCATCTACAGTCAGCTGGGCAATGCCTACTTCCATCTTCACAACTACACCAAGGCTCTAGAGTTTCACCATCATGACTTAACACTAACCAGGTACCTTTAAATACACATTCATAAACACGGGGCCAAAAACGAACACATCCACCTCCTTCTTTCTACACTTGCTGTCCTCTGAACAGTCCACCAACCAGAAATGTCCAGCCGACAGCGTCCTGTGGGCAGCGTCCTGTGAGCACTGATGAAGGACTAGAGGACGACCAACACAAACTGTGCAGAAACAGATGAGCTTCTGTCTCTGACTTTACATCTACAAGATAGAGACACTCAGTAGGAGTGTCTAATAGAGTGGACAGACAGTGGACACAGGGTTTAAACACTCCAGCAGCACTGCTGTGTCTGATCCACTCGTACCAGCAACGCACACTAACACACCACCACCATGTCAGTGTGACTGCAGTGCTGAGAATGACCCACCACCCACATAATATCTGCTCTGTGGTGGTCCTGTGGGGTCCTGATCATTGAAGATCAGAGTGAAAGGAGGAGAATAAAGTCTGTAGAGAAACAGATGAACTACAGTCTGGAATTATAGAACCATAAAGAGCTCCTATATGATCAGAGGAGATGATGAGGAGAAACAAGGACATAATATTATACAGTATATGTACCTCCTTATAGAACCTTGGACAATCACACCTTCTCCACCAGACTTGGGCTGGTAGAGCTGCTCCAAATTTGCTCCAAAAATCCAAATTTGACCATTAGTGTGATTCATTACTCCAAGGAAAAGCTTCCCATTTCAGAATCTAAATGCTTCTGTTGTGTGGTTTACAGTGGAGCTACTGCGTCTAGCTGTTTCTACATCATAATAGGAGCACTTAGAGGACTTGGGTGTCCACAGGCCGTCTAACTTTCACAGGTAAACGCTGCAAACAGACGAGCAAGGGTCCAGTGTCCCACGATGCTCTCTTTGCACAAGATGCCAAAGAAGGATGAGGGTGGCTAGTAGCACTTTACTAAAGAAATTATCCTTCTCCTTACAGCACTTTTACCCCTTTTTCACATGAACTTAAGATACTATGTCTGAGCATGAGTCCGTTTGATTAGACTCAATTCAGTATTGATTTATTGAGGCATATTTCAGTTACAATAACGGGTTTTGACAGTGTTACTGTGCTTTGCTCGCTTGTTCAGAAAATGTTCCAACACCAGAGCTGGAATGCGGCTTTGAAAAGAATCCAGTTTTCTCACTTTTCAAAAATGTTCATTTTCAACAACCTCTGTGTCAAAGGGCCACATTCCTTAATGGTTTTTGTTTCAGGACAATGGGGGACCTGCTAGGCGAGGCCAAAGCCAGCGGTAACCTGGGGAACACGCTAAAGGCATTGGGGCGCTTTGAGGAAGCTCTGGTCTTCTGTCACAAGCATCTGGACATCAGCAGAGATGCTGGGGACAAGGTCAGCACATCTCACACAGTAAATAAACAATAAACACACCCTCTGAAAGCATGAAACCAAAACTGATTTAGATTGTGAGCTAGAACCTAGAATATATTAGTGCTTATTTATATGTGCAATGTCTATGTTGTGGCAGATGGGGCAGGCCAGAGCGCTGTATAACTTCGGGAACGTGTACCACGCTAAAGGAAAGAGCGTCTGCAGCAACGAGTCAGAACCTGGACACTTCCCAGAGGAAGTCAGCACTGCGCTTACAAAGGCTGCAGAGTACTATGAGTAAGTCCTGTGTGTTCGTGGTGTTATTGTGAGATATTTGACCTTTTAAGACACACTGAACATGGTCATTAGAACAGTAAAGGATCGCTGACCGCAGTGTGTTGCTGCAGGGCAAATCTGTGCATCGTGAAGGAGCTTGGAGATCGAGCAGCTCAGGGACGCACTTACGGGAACCTGGGAAACACTCACTACCTGCTCGGCAACTTCCGCAACGCTGTGTCTTCCCACCAACAGGTGACGGTTTTGCTTCAGGGCTCATCCGCTATGAACACTGGGATGAAAACTGATATTTTATGTCCAGAAACTGTTAATACTGGCCATGATATTTTAATACGAGGAAACACGTTGACTGGTATGTACTCGATTACGGTACGAATATGAATACGTCCTTTTAAACGGTGCACCGACCTCACGCTGTTTCACACTAGATCTGATCATACAGGATCGATTCTTATTCATTCTTCCTTTACTTCCGAAGACCTCTTTGTCTGTTCTCAACCTGATACCTGTGCTGCTTTCCATTTACTTTGGAAGTCGGATGTCAGAGCTGGGACGTTTACTGGTTTTCTGGTGCTTTAATGAGAATCTATAAAAATATCTCACATTATTTTCTGTTATCATGGTTCGTGATGCCAGTTCTTAACCTATTAATGAACTGTATAAAGCTCGTTCTGAATTTGGGGTTGTTGAGGCTCTTTCCGATTTGTGCAGCCGTTCCAGAAAAAGTTCTTCCTTGGACATTGGAAATTCTGACATTTTAAAGTTCAGAGTAATGCAGAATGGTACTGGTTTCAGTACTTATCTACAGGCATGTGCTGGACTGTGAATGGATGCTCACATTTGTGTTCTCCTCTTTCAGAGACTCCTCATTGCTAAAGAGTTTGGTGATCGCCCAGCAGAAAGGCGGGCCTACTGTAACCTCGGAAACGCCTATATCTTCCTGGGGGAGTTCGAGAAAGCCGCCGAACATTACAAGTGAGTCATTAGTTCACTCATTCTTCCATCGGCCTGTTCATTACCCAGTCCATTCATACCAGCTTGTGTTGCGGACTCGTCATCGGTTGACCTACTGACCTCTCCTAAATGAACACAGAAACTGCTGACTGTACTTATGTCACCCTACTACTACTGAGTCAGGTGTTGTCCAAACCCACGCACTGTGAATACTCAGTATTGCAGTAGCAGTTAGTATTTATAGGGCTGGGCAGTTAACCCGTTAAAGCACATGGTGACACATTTTCAGACCCTTTAAACGATGTGTCAGAAGACACCCAGAAGGCCAGTGTGTTTGGTCAGTGCTTGAGACAAAACGGCTCATTTTAAAAGTGCATTTTTGAAATGTAACCATTATAACCACCGAACACTTCGATAAAATGTCAGATATTTAACCAGTTGTGGCCATTTCTACAACTCACTGATCGAATAGTTTTGAACTAAGCTAATTACTGCAGTAAGTGATATTGGACTCTTTCCTATCAACATGGAAGGGGTTTCATTCTGGTTCACGAATCTGATTTCGAACCATTTCCACCAACAAAATTAGGTTCAGGAAACTGAAAAGTTCGTCCACAGCTGGAACCAAAGACTGTGGGCGTGTATAGTTGTACAGGACCATTGACGTAACATTCACCTCGCTCAGTGTCGTCTTCTACATCTTCTCATCGCCCAATGGGAGAAAAACATCTGCGGGTGGTCTATACGAGCCACCATCTCCTCACTTCGAGTTCTTTTGGTGGAAAAAGCCTAAGAGAGACTTTACACGTATATAACAATATAATAGTAAAATGATGCGATAAACCTTAAATTGTCAAGAATATTCCAATATTGGAATTGAAATATAACATTTTAAATATCCTAATGCATGAAAATAAGACCGCCACCTTTCTCAGCACTCTTCAGTTCTGGAGAAGTGGTCAGCGGTCATTGTGGCGTAATCGTAAGTGGACCACTTTATGGAAAGATGCCTAGCTAGCTGAGATAGCCATCATTCATGGCTGACTGTAAAACCCTCGCCCTCACGCCAGCTAATAAATCTTTTTCTGGCTGTTACTAGGAGAGCTCTGCAGTTGGCAAGGCAGCTAAAGGATCGGGCTGTGGAGGCTCAGACCTGCTACAGCCTGGGAAACACATACACACTTCTGCAGGACTACGAAAGAGCCATCGATTATCACCTCAAACACCTCATTATTGCTCAGGACCTCAGTGACAAGTACGTGTAATTAAAAAGAAATACTTAGATCAGTATGCTGATGTGTAAATACAACTTAAATAAGATCTAACATTTATAGTGTGTGTGTGTGTGTGTGTGTGTGTGTGTGTGTGTGTGTGTGTGTGTGTGTGTGTGTGTTCGTTCAGGATTGGGGAAGGCCGTGCCTGCTGGAGTTTAGGTAATGCTCACACAGCGCTGGGCAATCACGATCAGGCCATGCACTTTGCAGAGAGACATTTGGAGATCTCTAAAGAGGTACACACTTTCAGTTCATGCTAACGTTTATCATACGTCGTGTAGAATCGCTTAAACTGTAAGAAGTTTGAAATGTGTTCAGAAGGTATCCAACCTTCGTACCTGAATGGGTATTTTTTATGAATAATCTTGTTCAAAGTAATCCCCGGCGGCTGCCACACACTCCTCCCAGCTGGCAACTGACCGCTTTTTCACGTAGGGAAAAAAATTCAAACATGCCCATAAGGACCGCCTACATACATGCACCAAACCGTGCCTCCCTAGCTTAATAAAATGGTCTGATGCTTTTTGAAGACACCTCGTATTTAAACTCACTCTCTATGGCCCCGTTCGCACCTGGCACTCGCCGCATCCTGGGGTTTAGGGTTGCTGTCGGGGATGCATCAAGACATCTCTGACCACCTCTGAATGCGGTTTGAGTGATTAGATTTCAATGTGTCCTTGAGACACATTGACCACAGGTGTCCAATCGAGCTGTAGAAACGTCTGAAGGATGATCAGTGGAAACAAGATGCATCTGAGCTCTGAGTGTCAAAGGCTGTGAATGCTTACGTACCTGTTTGTGACAAACCTCTCACTTTGTCATCGTTTGGTTCTGTGTGTGTAGAATTTTGAGGGGGAAATGAATTGAATCCATTTTGGAATGAAGCTGTAACATGAAATGTGCAAAAAGTGAAGCACTGTATCGTGTATAATTACACATCACATTACACAAATACTTACAAATGCAGGTGAACAGTATATCAAACGAAACGTTACATACACATTGTGTTTGTTTGTATTTAGACCGGAGACCGCAGCGGTGAGCTGACCGCCCGTATGAACGTTTCAGATCTTCAGATGGTCCTCGGCCTCAGCTATAGCACCAACAACTCTGTCTTATCAGAGAACACAGATGTCGACTATACTTTGCATGGTAGGATGACAAGCTGTTTATCAATTTAAAAAGTAACATTGTACTTAAATAATACTGTAAATAAATAATAAGATGTCCCCTGTCTTCTCAGCCAATTCAACTTGTTTCTTTGTCCAGGAGCAAGACCAAGAGCAAGCAGGCGGCACAGCATGGAGAACCTGGAGCTGATGAAACTAACACCAGACAAGGTCAGTGTGAGTGCACTGTGTCAACGCCGAAAGTCTACAACCATTATTTACAGCCATAAATCCATACAGACTATAAACTCACTCTAATTCCTATATAATTCCTTTTTATTAACCCCTATTCATTCTTCATTTAATGTCAAATGGAGTGACTGACAGCTGGGTTCATCACAGAGAACAATAGAACGTTGTTTGAGCCACGTCTTTGGTTTTCGTGCTTGGTTTCTTCAGACTTCGCTTATCAGCTCTTTGTTCTTTTTACGCTGTAGCTGCATTCGGTCGTGTGGTTGCTGTACGCACTGCCACGGAAAAATTTTGATATGTGAAAGTAGAGTTTGACTCTGAACAGCCGGATCGGAATGAAGAGAAGATCACAGTAAGGGAGGTTTTTAGTGGTGGGACAGTGAGGTGACGGACTCCACGAAAACCTTTGATCATATAAAAACATACACAAATGATTAGACCATCGTTAGAGAGGACGTTGGAGGAGCCTGTCTTACTTAAACCTCAGACATTAGTTTGGTTTGCTCTTCATTGTTGAAGTGGGATCATCATGGTAAGATCCAAAGAGCTCTCTGTGGTCTTAAGAAAGAAGGTTGATGCAGATGAGTCTGGGAAGGGATTTTAAAAGATCTCAGAGCAGTTAGAAATCAGCCGTTCCACTGTCCAGAACATCATTTACAAATGGCGACGATCCCAGCTGCCAGACACCGGAACTCCTTCATAGCTTCCTGTGTAGACGAATGTCAGATATGGGACACGTTCAGAAGAAAGAAAATCGGATTTGCAAGACATTTACGCGCTGTATGTTACTGTTTCGCCTCCGTTCAGAGTCAGAAGTGGGGCAGTGATGTTTTCTGTAAGCAGTCGAAGCCCACGCTGTCAAAGTCGTCTTCTAAGATGTTCTTCATGAACCGTCTCCGGGGAAAGAAGTCAAAGAATGGCTCCACAAAAGTTCTTCAGGACACCAGCAACACTCTGGACGCCCCTCAGAACCAGCCTCCACAAAAAGTGAGTGAGCTTATAGTACAAAGTACACATCAGTCAAAACTTCATCAATTGCTTAAATGGTCCTGAAGGAAATTTAGGGTTGCTGTGAGGATTTGATTGCATTCATTGACAAGAACAAAGAGTTGGTGAGGACTGGATGCTGGATAATCACCACCCCACCTCATCCCCAACTCCTCAAGCTCAGTCATTACAGAGAACACAGTTCCACTGCTCCACAGCTCGATTCTGGGGGATTTATACCCCTGAGGTTCTAGTAGGTTCTGCTCAATTGTCCTATTTAAGTGGCCTATTTAATTCTCTACAGGTGTGTGCATTTGCACATGTGTGTCAGCAATGGGTAAAACCTAAGCAGCTGAAGGCCTTCAAAAGAAGGGCTGTCCACCAACGTTTGGACACATAGTGAATAAGTGAGTGAGAGCAAGTCAGATTTGTGACTTTTTGACCTTTGACTCCCTGCAGCGTTCCAGTTTAGATATGTTGGGTGACGAAGGCTTCTTTGACCTGCTGAGCCGTTTCCAGGGCAACAGGATGGATGACCAACGCTGCTCTGTTCAGACGGGACGGGGCCGCCAGGCTGCCTCTAGTTCCTCTTCCTCTGCGTCTTCCAGCCCTCCCACAAGCATGAAGAAATGTAAGTGTCAGTGAGGGAGTAGAGAAGCCAGGCCTTCTCCATTTCTCCAGATGATTTGAGGGCAACAGCCCATTTGACCCCCTTGTCCTGTAGGAACTATTCAAAAATGTTCGCCCCCTTTGCCCAGCAGCTTTCTCAGAGTCTGCGGTGTCGCCAGGGCAGGAGGCGTTTTTCGGTGCACTGGCGGGTGCTCAAGGCCGAAGGCTGGAGGACCAGAGGGCTGTGGGGAGTTTGCCAGGGTTGCGGAGTCTCCAACCCAGCCAGAGCTGCAACAACCGACAGGAAGTCCTCAACCACCTGATGGCCAATGAAGACCCTTTGGAACCAGATGACAAGTTCTTTGACATGCTGGTGAAGTGTCAGGTGAGAGAATTTGAATTAGTTATGGGCATCCAACCTGCATGGAGACCTGCAACAAGTCTCCACTTAAGGAACACTGACCATTACAGAAAGTGTAATTAGTGGTGTGTAACTGGGTATAGTGCAGCACATTTTGAGTACAGATCAATGTACCAAATATGCATGCAGCTCTCTAACTTGTTTAGCTGGTTTAATGGTTTAAATACTATAAATTAAATTAAACATCTGAATTGAGCACATTAGACAGTGTGGTGACACCTGCTGGCCAAAGTGAGTTATGTTCACTGCTCTCATGCTTGCCTGTCATCCTGAGATAGAGAGGTAGAACTTTACTGAGCCCTTTGTTACGGTTTCCTCTGGGAAATTAAATTCAGTAGTCGTCTAAAGACTCACTCAAGGCCTTTTTCCACCAATGGAAAGGATTCCGTTCGGGTTTGAAAACCTAACCTTGAACCGTTCTGTGCATTTTCACTGACTAGTTTCCGGAACCTGAAACATTAATTTCATAGGTTTTTCAGTTCGAAGCTGTACGTCTTCACAGTGTTTTGTTCTAAGTCTTCTTCTCGACAAACGTTGATCCATGTTTGTATTTTGGAGAAAAACAAACATCTGTAACAGAACAAACATTCGTAGGTCGTCTATACGCGCTACTTCTCACTTCCATTTACTGACCCTGTGCAGCCCTTCTGTTGATGACGTATTCTGACGTGTGCTCGGTTCCACTGGTGAAAAACGTGAGACGGTTCTTTATAGGACTGAAGGGAACCCGTTGAAGAACCAGAGGTCTTTTAGTGGAAAAGGCTTACCTGCAATTCAGTTCAGTTCGGTTCACAATACTGAGTTTACAAGATTATTTGAATAATAGAATAATTTTGCACTGTATCTAAGGGCACTGATATGGGTTGGTGGGGGAGATTAAGGTTGAGAGACATCAACATTTAAGCCAGAATTATATAAGTATGCATGTATTTATTCATTTATATATTAATGTCTTTCTCTCATTTAGGGCTCTCGTTTGAATGATCAGCGGTGCGCCCCCCCTGCCCCGGCTCGTGGCCCCACAGTCCCCGATGAGGACTTTTTCAGCCTCATCCTCCGCTCGCAGGCCAAGAGAATGGACGAGCAGAGGGTCACATTACCGTCCACACACTAAACACATGCACTGCATGAATAAATCGGTATACCGAGTGAGTCAGGGGTCAGGAGCCGCCTGAGTGTCTGAAAGACTCTTAATGCTGTGCTCCGGAGGGCAGCTATGCATACAGTGGCGAGGGGTAAGCCAATGCCTGACCCCTCCTACTGATTAAAAACATCATGTAAATGATGACGATCAATCTTTTACGTTGTTTTACAGGTCAGTGGGTTCTGATTTTACACACACACACACACACACACACACTGAGGTGTGTATAAACAATCTCCATGCACTGCATATTAAACCTGTAGATGTGTTTGTGCACATCTCTGTTGACATTTCTACTTGCATCTACCAGTAACTGGGTCCCAGTCTTAGTACTCAGTACTTCCCAGTCTTGTTTCTGGAGTGCACATCTTAGTCCTTATTCCCCAAAACAACTGCTACAACCTGGTTGATAATTCATATATAAATAAAACCCATCATTCATAAGGTTAGTAGGAATTAAACATGACACTCAGGGGGCGCAACTGGTGTCCCTCTGTGACCCCAGGATCCACCCAACCTGTCCTGGATTGTAGACGTCTGCAAGCTTGTGTGTTGTAGAAAAGCGTAGTCAAGACATCCAGCACTGTGCACGCAGTGACCATTGCTGCTGATCTTGCAACTCCAGTAGTTCCAGTAACGAGCACAACTCATAGTGCATCTCGTAGAATTAGAATATCGGGGGGGTCATTTCTTCATACTTTCATTCAAGAACTAAGCCATCATATAAACCCGCTGGACACCTTGCAGTTTTAGTTGGTAGTAAATTCAGGCTCCTGCAGATGGCACTGCATGTGGATGATCTGGCTATAAACACCTGTGGGGTGTGCAGGGACATTCATAGTTTGAGAAGTGATGATTGACTAAAAAGTGATGTCATTTGGGAGCTGAATCTGCAGGTGTGTGTAAGTGTCGCTCATGTCGGTCTACCAGCAGCGGCAGAAATGCAGGTCTACAGGAAACTCCTCAGAATTATGGCCCAAAGTTGTGATGGCAAAGGTTGTATGATGATGATCTGCAGTTCCCGTCGGCAGCTTGGCTGTTGTGAAGGACCTGCCTTGCTTGAAAGTAAAGCAATTTTCATCCACTAGCCATGAAACAGGCCAGCAGTTCATCACTTTTCTGACACTTCTGATGAGAGTTTGACATTGAACTAAACAGTTACTGCACTCTTCCACCTTTTCTCAATCTAGGAATCTCATTGCACACACTGCATGGTATTTATAGCCCCATTATCTTTGTGCAGTGCCATCTGCAGGAGCCGGACGTTACTACCACCTATGTTGATCCTATTTAAAGTGACTTATTTCCAGCCTTAGTTTTGTATCATAACTAATAAGTTAAATTATTTAATGATTTGAGATTCTGCGTTTCTGATTTTCATGCTCTATAAGCCATACAGATCAAAGGCTTGAAATATTTCACTTCCCATGAAATGTAATTATTTTTGAATGAACTTATGAACACTACACTTTTTCAACGTGCACTGGTGTATTCCATTTCTCCATTCTCTCGTTTATCCCCAACAGTACTTAGAACTGGACTTCTTATTTTAATGAGGTGTTACGTATAGAGCAGTCAGTAATGCACACAGTAATGATGCCAGTTTCAAGTCGTGGCATTGCATATTGGTTGTAAAAAGAATCATTTGAGCACATTTTTTTATAGCTTATTTAGTATGAATTTTTATGATGGTAGCGATGGATTCTGTCTGCGAATATCTATGTTTTTACAGTTTTATTTGTATGTTTTTTCTTTTATTCTTTCACAATAATTGATGCACCACTGTTGGAAGCATCTTTTATATTCAGTAAGCTGTTTTGGGACCGGTACAATGGAATGAGTGTGAGTGTGTTTTTGAAATGATATGCTTTTGAATGTTAGGATTGTGGATGTCGGGAAAATGGGTGGAATTGTTTAAGAAAAGCTCTGGGGTCACGCAATTGTAGCGAATACTAATTGCATTTATTTTTTAACAATGTCCTTTGTTGTGATTTGTACATTTCAATACAGCAGCACTGTACAGACCCTGTGATTGGCGTGATGTCTATCCACTTGTTCCGTAGCAGTTGATCAGTTTGGCAGTTTATAGCTCTAGAATATCAGATTATTAGAATATTAATTTATAATAAATATTATTTGAACAATATTTACATTAAAACAAAAAGGGCACTCATCTAAAAAATGTTCAACCCAATATGGTGTGTGGGATTGCAGTGTTATGAGAGGGAAGATCAAGGTGAACAGGACCAATAAATTATATATGATCAATATTTATTGATCTACACATACAGAAGTGGTGTCTCTCAGTACGGCGTTGGGTTTAACGCAACACGCCAGACGTCTCTGCATGGAGGTGTAGAGCTTCCTAATGGTGTCCTGTGATGATCCATCCCATGCAGCTTGAATGTTCTCACTCAGTTCTGCAGATGGTGTGGTAGGGGTGGAGTGTTGATAGAGCGTCCAATAGCGTCCACACATTTTCAATCAGGGACAGGTCTGGAGATGAGACCGACCACGACGTAGTATCTGTGTCTTCAAGACGAGATCTTGAGATGGCAGCAGTGTGTGGACAAGCACCATTCTGTTAGAATAGAGCACCAGAGTGTGTGTTCAGAAAAGGTAGAACCACTGGTTGCAGAACCTCATTAAAGTGTCTGTAATGAAGATCAAAGCAGGAGTCATTACTTAAGATGACCTGCCAATCTTCATTCCAACTCTTTTTTTTGATGAGTGTAATTAAATACATAAAGAATAAAATGTATTTATTAGTGTACCTCATAATTCATTTTAAACAAAATATAAAACTAAAGCTGTTAGTCTGAGACACTGACACCCTGTCTCTGTTTTACACCTTCAAACTGAAAAGAGGAAACGGACCGACCACCTAAAGGCCACCCAAGCGAGGTGGTCCACAAAGGTGATGTCGTAAAGCAGGGTGTCGTAAACCAGGTGCGGAGAGGCGGGAACACGCGCGGTTTCCTCACAACCACTTCGATTTAGTTCACGGAACCGATTCTTTCAACGGTTTTGTTTCAATGAACCGACTCATTGATTCGTTACTTCACAAACTCCCCTCCCGTGCTGAGATTCGGCTCAGAGTCGGTTCTGTTCACCGTTTTTCCTTTATAAATTAATGAATGAACAGTGAGCACTTTTGTCCGTTTTTAATGTTTTCATGGTGTAAACCCTGTATCTCTGTATCTCCTGTAGCTCAGGATGAACAGACCAATAAAAACACTCTAAATTACTGTTCTTTATTCTTGATTTATATTCACTTCCATTCAAAGTGAAGAACATTTTTGCTCTCTGTAAAGTTGCCCTTTTGGACATAAGTGTTTTTCACTGGACGACAAAAATATCACCTTTTGCCAACAAGTTTGTATCTTTGAATGGACATTTTACAGAATGGAAAGCCCACTTCTGTCACTCGGAGTAAAACAGTCTTACAGTAGGTAGAATAATGAGAGACGAGGTCATAATAATAGACAGAACCTTGGGAGGGTTCCCTCAGGGAAATTAAGGTACTGATTGTATTGTTGCTGCTGCTGGAACCTTAATTTCCCTGAGGGAACCCTCCCAATGGATCAATCAAGTTTATCTATCTACAGTAGACAGTGAAAATAATAATAATATAGTAGTAAATAGTGATGAGATTAGGGGACAGTGAGCACACAAGCCCGGAGCACTGGGCAGCTGGGGAGCTCAGCATCTTCCTCCAGGGCACTTCAGTTGTCCTGCCAGTTCAGGGAATCAAACCGGCAGCCTTCCAGTCAAGGTTGGATCCCTCACCACCAGGTTTTCACCACTTAGAGAATAATACTGCAAATCTGGTAATAAGATATCTGTAATCATTCTAAGGTGATGGTGATACTCTCGATGATCAGTGACCTGCTACCTCATGTTTATGGCCTCCTATCTCACATTTAGAACAGCTCCTTAAAAGGGGGACCTCTTCTCCAAGTGCTGGAACGTGTAGACTCGTGCAGCAGTGAATCGGTTCGATAGGTTCACGGCAGTGACTCGTTGGCGAGTCGGAGCTCCCAACGATACCGCGCTGGAGTCATGGCGGACGGCCCCAGGTGCCAGCGCAGAAAGCAGGCGAACCCGCGGAGGAACAACGGTGAGTGCCGCGGGGGAGGGCACGGCGGGCTCGGCGCCCCCCGTCCGCCGCGGTCCGAGCACTTTGGGGGAGTTTTCCGTTCCGCTCGTGGACTTTGTTTGTCCGGAGAGGGAAAGTGTCCAGACGGGTCGCTGAGACAGTACCGTTATCTGGACACCTGAGTCACCAAAGTTCCGCGCCCTGCCCAGGACCGCTGCCCGGGACCCCTGCCTCTGTTTTCACACCTCCCTCTGCTTTAACAGCTTAACGCCTCCGTCCTGCTGTCTGACCCGCGGCTCCGGTACAGGAACCTGTGAGGAGGTGTCCGAGAACCGGGCTCCTGCTCGGTAACTCCGCTCCACCTTCTCCCCGGCCGGGTTCTTCAGTTCCTGAAGGCTGCAGAGCTGCCCTGTACTGCTGGGGTCTCCCCAAACAAGAAAGGGCTGCTCTGAGGTCAGGACCACCGTTAGCTGTAGCTGAGCTTGGCTAACCTGAGGGGACAGTGTGGGTTTAATCCCCCAGTTTACAGCATTATAAACAGGAATAAATAACCACCAGTGAATAAAAGTTAGAAAAGTCAGAGATGGGTTAGGTTCTGAGGTAGACTTCTCCCAGAGCTGAGGACTATTACAGAAATTTAAAACTTATTACAGAAATGTATAAACACAGTTTATAGACATTAAAACTATTAATAAATAATAAAAGTTAAATGAAAATTAGGTAAATGTCTCACAGAACTGAGGACTAAGGGGTTAAATATGTCAAAAGTGTTACATAACTTTATTGACACAAGTTATAATGACATAAACAGTAGAAGTTAAAGTTGTGAGGTAAATGTCCCTCAGAACTCAAAGTTAAAGGGATTAAATATGTAAAAATCCCACAGAGGCGGGATAGTATTGTCATCTCACTCGGCTAACCTGAGGGGACATGTTCTGGATTTATTGTCCCAGTTTATAGACATTAAAACTGTAAATAAACAGGAAAAGTTAAAGTTGTGAGGTAAATGTCCCTCAGAACTTAAAGTTAAAGAGGTTAAATGTATAAAAACCCCACAGAACCGTTAAACCCGTCCTTAGCTCACTCTGATAACCTGACAGGACACTGTAGATTTAATGTCCCAGTTTACATTGTTAAAACTGTAAATAAACAGTAGAAGTTAAAATAGTGAGGTAAATGTCCCTCAGAACTCAGTTAAAGAGGTTACATATATAAAAACCCCACAGAGGTGGGCTAGTATTGTTATCTCAGCTAACGTGAGGGGACAAATTCTGGATCTAATATCCCAGTTTATAGACATTAAAACTGTAAATAAACAGTAGAAATTAAAGTTCTGAGGTAAATGTCCCTCAGAACTCAAAGTTAAAGAGGAGTTAAAGAATTTATTAAAAAAAACCCACAGAACAGTTCAACCAGACCTCTACCGTTAGCTCACTTGGCTAAACCGAGAGGACACTGTAGATTTAATGTCCCAGTTTACATCATTAAAACTGTAAATAAACAGAAGTTAAAGTTCTGAGGTAAATGTCCCTCAGAACTCAAAGTTAAAGAGGTTAAATGTATAGTTTTAAAAAAAGTAAAGTATGGTTAGCTCACTCAGCTAAACTGAAGGGACACGTTCTGGATTTATTGTGCGAGATTATAGATATTAAAACTATAAATGAACAGTAGAAGTTAAAGTTGTCTGGTAAATGTCCCTCAGAACTCAAAGTTAAAGAGGTTAAATATATAAAAACCTCACAGAGGCCGTTAGTATTATCATCTCACTCGGCTAACGTGAGGGGACAAATTCTGGATCTGATGTCCCAGTTTATAGACATTAAAACTGTAAATAAACAGTAGAAGTTAAAGTTGTCTGGTAAATGTCCCTCAGAACTCAAAGTTAAAGAGGTTAAATGTATAAAAAAACCTCACAGAGGCGGTAAAGTATCGTTATCTCGCTCGGACACGCTCTGGATTTAATATCGCAGTTTACATCGTTAAGACTGTAAATAAGCAGTAGAGGTTGAAGTTCTGAGGTAAATGTCCCTCAGATTTCGGCGTTCAGGGGGTCGGCAGTGCGGACGCGTCTCTCGGGACCGTTAGCTGCTGCGGCTAACGGCTCCTTTAAATGTCCTCGCGCTCAGGACCGTTATACCTTGTTCCTGCTCCGCGCGCGCGTGACGCGGCCGTCCGCCCCGCCCCGCAGGAGCCATCGGCGTGTTTACCTGAACGAGCGGCGGACGCAGGGACGGAGGGACGCAGGGACGGCTCGGAGTCGGCCGATGCCCTGTTTATCGCCCCTCGTCCCCGGAGCTGTCCCCCCTGCGCGCACGGCGAGCAGGAGCGCCGGGATCCGCGGCAGATGGCAGCGTGCGCAGGTAGACGGGGACGGGTTCCGGGGGTCTCCGCGCGAGACCGATCCGGGGGAGGGGGGCTGTGGTGTATTAAGAGCTGCCCCTGCTGCTCCCGCGCCTCTTCTCGGAGGTGAATGTGGGGCAGGAGGTAGAATGGCGGCGGCGGAGGACCGTTATCTGGTGCAGAGGGTGGGGCAGGTGGGGCAGGCGGGGACAGGTGGGGTAGGTGATCCGCCGCAGCGGGAAAGCGGGACACGCCGGGTCCTAATGTGTCCCTAATAAACACAGTGAAGCGCACGTGACCCGGAGGGGGCTGAAATCACTGAATGCGGGGGTGTTAGTGTGGGGGGTGGCGTGCAGGTGCGGCGCTGTTGCCCCTCCCCCCTCTAGCGTTCAGTCCACGAGACTCTTTTTTTTTAGCTCTGTAACCGTGTGTGTGTGTGTGTGTGTGTGTGTGTGGCGCGCGACGGAGGTGGCAGCGGCTGAGCACTGCGCATGCGCAGAGCGCGCGGATGAGAAAACGTGGACAAGCGGAGGGGTCGTGTTTTGACTGAGTCCGCCTCTCATTGGATAGGGGGCTGTGTGTGTGTGTGTGTGTGTGAGATGCAGTGATTGATGATAAAGGATGTAAGTGACGTCACTGACTCTAAATGAGGCAGCTGATGTAAAAAGGAAGATGGTTTGGTCACCTGCACCCATGACCCTGAGCTTTATTCCTCAAAGCTTGTCTGACAACCTCAGACCGCGTTTGACTAAGTAAACGATAATGCTTCATGGTGTATCATGGTGGAGATTCGATCGTTCGTTCTCCTCCGGTCACTGACCCCACCTCCCTTCTCAACTTGCGAGAGGTAGGACCAGACTTTCACTCCTTTTCCCTTTTAGGGGCATTTTCAGTTTTAGGGAAAAGTCACACAGAGCCATGTTGGGAGAGTAGGGAACCTGACGAAACACAGGTAAATAGAATAGAACCGAGGAATGGACGGTGCGTTGTCGGGATGGAGCTGCCCGCTGGTCCGGCCGCTTTCGGATAATTTCCACTTAGGAACTGCACAGCTTTATACTAAATTTAATGTCATTTTGTGGGATGTTTTCATAGCTTGACATTTATTCACCAAGAGAGTCATACATACCAGATATTTTTATCTTCAGGAGATCCTAGACTTCATTTGAAACAATTTAGATATCTGTATGAATGATTTGAGTACTTGACAATAAAATAAAAAAACAACATGCATGTCCTTTTTTATTTTTGTTATTTATGTTTCAGTATTATCCCTTCTCAGGACTTTTATTCTGAAATCTGATTACTGTGAGCAGAGAAACAACAGCCCCTCTTTTCTTATTTTCCTCTATAACCCAATATTTGTCAGTGATCTCATCAGCCCCGCCCCCTCTCTCTGATCAGTCAGAGTCTGTATGTAGGTTGATCATCAGCCCCGCCCCCTCTCTCTGATCAGTCAGAGTCTGTGTGCAGGTTGATCATCAGCCCCGCCCCCTCTCTGATCAGTCAGAGTCTGTATGCAGGTTGAGCATCAGCCCCGCCCCCTCTCTCTGATCAGTCAGAGTCTGTATGCAGGTTGAGCATCAGCCCCGCCCCCTCTCTCTGATCAGTCAAGAGTCTGTGTGCAGGTTGATCATGTTCACGTGGACAGAGCAGTAAACATGCACTGGAAGCTCCTTCGGCATTTAAACTTTGAAATTAGTGTATCGTGTCTGAATACCGTATGTATCTGCCCACAAAGTTTCTAAGCGAGGCTCATTCGTACTCGTCGCTGCAAATTGATACACACGCTCAGGTGCAGTGAAGATGGGCCTCCAGGGTTCTAGCTGGGAATCACTGCTGTGGTTAATTTTATGGTTAATAGTCA
This sequence comes from Acestrorhynchus altus, assembly GCA_034509495.1. Classification (NCBI taxonomy): domain Eukaryota; kingdom Metazoa; phylum Chordata; class Actinopteri; order Characiformes; family Acestrorhynchidae; genus Acestrorhynchus; species Acestrorhynchus altus. The sequence continues at coordinate 2,595,390 of CM067502.1, read as the reverse complement.
GTGGCGCTGCTGCAGACTACAGCTACTCCCTACACTAATGGACATCGCTCTCCTCCGAACACGGTGGGATATTACGGGAGATTTCGCTACGAACGAGCTCAACATCTCAACAATGACGTATTTATTTGTGTATTAGGTGTCCAATTTTGTATTTTGTTGTATTTGAGTTACTGACCTAGGTTGTAGTTGCAGTTACATTCCCAACTCCCAAACTCATCCCAGAACTAATGGATGGAGCTCCATCATTCCAGAGAGCACAGTTCCACTGCTCCACAGCTCAATGCTGGGAGGCTTTATACCCCTCGAGTCCACACCAAAGTTCAGTATTGTTATTATTCGTTTATTATAAGTTTCACCGGAAGGACATGTAGGATTGCAGTGCTGTTGGGAAGGAAGATAAAGGTGATCAGGATCAATAACTGATTATAATTTTAGTCTGATCTGATCAATATTTATTGATCTACACACACAGAACCGTGTCTCTCAATACGCCATCGGGTTTAACGCAACATGCCAGACGTCTTGGCATTTTCAATCAGAGACAGAGACACGGCGTAGTATCTGTGTCAAGACAAGATCTTGAGACGGCAGCAGTGTGTGGACGAGCGTTGTCCTGTTGGAATAGAGCACCGGATTGTAGAACCACTGGTTGCAGAACGTCATTAATGTAATGTTGGGCTCAAAGTGTCTTTAATGGAGAACAAAGGTGATCTGTCATCGTACAAAATTGCACCCACACCGTGACACGTGACAACAAACCGTTGATCTTTGCGCTGACCGCGGTGCCTAGACACACAGATTTGTTGGTCATTTCTACCAAGACCAAAGCAGGACTGAAGATGACCTGCTGCCATTCTGAGGGACTCTATGACAGCCTGGTACGACACCACTGATGATGAGTTTATAGAAAGTTCTATAAATAATGTGTATAAAATGATCAGCTGGGGTGTATGTTTTTGGTCCCCTGTGTGCTGAGATGGCCAGTACAGTGAGCAGGCTGTGGTCCGTAACCTGTCTCCCGTTAGAGACCAATCTCAACAGTTGAAGGAGTATTTTAAGCTTTTCTTAGACTCTCCTTTCAAGTTTTAATCTACAGCAGAATACGAGCCAAAAATAACATGCTTTGTTTTCTTTATCCTCAAATTCACCTCTCTCGCCGTCTCTCTCCGGTCTGCACCCGCCTTCTGTCCTCTTTACTGAACTTAAAACTTTCCTCTATCATTCCGACTTCCCACCGGAGGTAATAGGATTCCTGATGACTGAGTCACTTACGGACTTCAGTGTCCCATTTTTACGTTCCTTTCAAATTTTAAATTACTTAAATTGAGAAAAAAAAACAACGTAAAAAACATCAAACGAAGTGCAGAACTGCATTTCATGTTCATCTGTCCACACCTGCTGTCCTGCATTTGTCTCTGCATCCCGCTATTAAAACAGTCTTCCCACTGTAATTCTTTGAACACTGGTGGGAAAGGTCCAGTATCCGACCCAGAGCACTGTAGTTCATGTCAACGGCACTTCCGTTCCTTCGTCCATCCTCCAATAAAACCAGTTGAGTTTGTAATTCATGTTTTCAGGTACAGACGTTAAATTTGGCAGAAGGATTCAGCTGTTGATCCAAAGCACAAAACTGCAGGTTACAATAATAACACACTTCACTGCCTCGTATTTAACTATATTTCATGTTACCATTGTACTTGCACAGGCACTGGCCATGTTGGGGAGTGAGACTGGATTGTAGTGACCTCCGAGATCACCCTGATCCCAATACACGGACAGGGACATATTTGAATGGATCGGGTATTGGCAGTTTCCATCTCATTCCAGTCCAGCAGTAAACTGGTTTTAGGTATGGTTTTAAAGGCGATGGTCATACAGTGAGAATAGTTGAAGAAGAGGGTGCAGGTAGGATGGAGTGGGTGGAGACAGGTGTCAGGGCTGATGTGTGACAGAAGGAGAGCAGCAAGAGTGAAAGGGAAGGTTTACAAGACAGTAGTGAGACCTGCAAGGATGTCTGGTTTGGAGACGGTGGCTCTGTCTAAAAGACAGGAGGCTGAGCTGGAGGTGGTGGAGAAGAAGATGCTGAGATTTTCGTTGGGAGGGACAAGGATGGACGGGATTAGAAATGAGCAGATCAGAGGGACAGTGAAGGTGGAGCAGTTTGGAGGTAAAGCCAGAGAGGCCAGGCTGAGATGGTTTGGACATGTGTTGAGGAGGAATAGTGGATATATTGGACAGAGAGTGTTGGAGATGGAGCTGCCGGGCAGAAGGAGAAGAGGAAAACCTCAGAGAAGGTTTATGAATGTAGTGAAGGTGGACATGGAGATGGTTGGTGTAAGAGTAGAGGAGGCAGGGGATAGGGCAAGATGGAGGCAGATGATCCGCTGTGGCGACCCCTAAAGGGAGCAGCCGAAAGAAGAAGAAGAAGTGTGATTTTAGAGGTGCTGCAAACTAAAAGAGCATTACTTGTGTGTCAGGCAGACAATGTGTATATGTCTGTGTAATCAGTGTCTCTTGGGTTCTCTGTCTAATAGCAGAGCAGACATGCTATTAAGCAGGACCCCTGAGACCTTTCAGAGCTACATCATTAGACAGAGAAGCATCATTAATTTGATTCAGTTAACCTGGAATTAATTACACCTAGGGATCATTTTACCATTGGTTTAGGACTTCGGTAATTGCATTAGGTTTAGTGATGTTTTAATCGAACCTGAAAAACATATCGTTTATATTATATTTGTAATATATATTTATATTGAGAAGTGAACGATATATCGACATGTATGTGGGTATATAAACAGAGTGGGTTGGACGATACACACCACATTCCAAATTATGCTAATTAGATATGTCAGAAATATTTATTTTTTATTTTGTGGTTTTTCAGTTAAACTCGTGGATGGTTTTGTGTCTCGGGTCTCTTTGAATCACTGAAATCAGTCTCAGAACCCTGTGATGATTAGTTTGCCAGGTGAGCCTAAATAAAGGAAAACTACCTAAAAAGGATGTTCCACATTATTACGACGCCGGTTTCAAGCAAAATGGGAAAGAAAAAGGAGCTCTCTGCTGCTGAATCAAATGCTGAAGGTAGGAAAACATTCGAAATTTCATGAAAACTTAGGGGTGATCATCGTACTGTGCAGAGATCTGTGGCTGATTCGGAGCACAGACGGGCATAACGAGGAAGGTCTCCAACAGACAAATTCATCAGATTAAGTGAGCAGCTGTTAAAATGTCATTACAAAGCAGCAAACCGATATTTGAAGCTGCTGGTGCCTCTGGAGTCCCACAAACCTGAAGGTGTAGGCTCCTCCAGAGGCTTACTGTTGGGCACCCCTAACCGATGCTCACGAGCAGAAAGGGTCGCAGTCGGCCCAGACGTACATGAAGGCAAATCTTTAAACAGTCTTGTTTACTAATGCTGTGCAACCCTTGAAGGTCCAGATGGATGGAGTAGTGGATGGTTGGTTGATGGCCACTATGTCCCAACAAAACTGCGATATCACCAAGGAGGTGGCGGAGTCATGTTTTGGGCCTAAATATTGGGGAGGCTCCTTTAGAGTCCCTGTAGGTGTGGAAGTGACCTCAGTTTCTGACTGACCACTTTCTTCCATGGCTCACGTTCTTCTGGAGTAAATCAAATACCACTGTGTCATTGGCTGCTATGGGCAGAAACTCATGGTGTGGCGACCATCCTGGAAGGCAGCTTGCATCAAAACAGCAGCTCTGGGAGGCTTTTCTGACGTCCTGCAATGAACGTCCTCGTAACGGTGACTTGAAAATTATACTGACCATCCTTTGCATCTGCCATCTAGGAAAAGTCAGATTTTCATAATGAATTGGAATGAGGTGTACAGACAGTTAAAGTGTATAATTGTTAATCTTGTCCCAGGTTATCATTGTCAGCAATACCAGCTTCTCTTCCGACTAAGACATCAGTCAGAATCGGTGTAACAGCGGGGTTTAGGGTTGCACTAATGTGCACTAACAGTAAATTTATTCTAAAACCTCTCTGACTGCCAAAGGTCCTAAATGTCCTCGTTTGTTATGAGACCCCAGATTGTAGTTAGTCCCGAATACTGTCAGGAGACTCCTCCTGGATGTGATTGGGCCTCATCACCGCCTCCTAGTCTTAGAGACCCCCCTCTGACCTCCTCACCACACTAATGTTCTTGTTGCTGAATGCAGTCAAATTCTCACAGCAATCCTCCAGTACTAGAAGAAAGTGTCCTCTGGACAGTAGAGACAGTTACCCTTGATTTCAGAGGAAACAGTGAATGAGCAGGGGTCCCAATACTTTTGACCATATAGTGTATTCATTCCTTGAACATAGAGTTGTTGTGTAAAGTGGGGGTGTGTTGAGTGGTGTGTGTGTGTGTGTGTGTGTGTGTGTGTGTGTGTGTGTGTGTGTGTGTGAGTGAGAGAGAGAGAGAGAGAGAGAGAGAGAGAGGCAGCAGGTGTGCTCCATAATGAGCCAAATCACCTCATACCAGGAAACGCCACAGGAAATGTGAGTTACCATAGAAACCTGACTGTGTTGATTATGAGGTCATAGTGGATCGTCTGTACCTGCCAAGTATATCTGTGTTTCAGGTGCTTCAGTACAAACACACACAGGAGAGCAGACAAGTGCATGTGTTGGTTCTCCAGCTCTCTGAGACTCTTGAGGTCTCAGACAGACCACCAATACACAGAGTGGGGAAGGGGAGAAAGACCACACACGAGCAGTGAGATCCGTACTGGGCATGTCGGTTCTCCCAGTCTCTGACCTCATTGTTAAACAGAAAGCATGTGGGTGTGTGAGAGGAGCTCGTGCTCAGTGCTCCAGCGCTCTCAAAACATATTCTGATGTTGGTAGGTTGTTATAAAAATAACAAGTGAAAACAGGAATGTCGTAGAATGAGTGAAGACAATGTGAATGGGTGAGGGAACATTGTAGGACAATGGGAATAGGTAATGCTGTAGGAAGAGGGAGTGCTATAGAGCTATGGGAATGGACGAGGGAGCATTGCAGGGCTGTATGAAAGGGTAAGGTTGCCTTGCAGGGCTGTATGAATGGGTGAGGGAGCGTTGCAGGGATGTATGAATGGGTGAGGGAGCGTTGCAGGGATGTATGAAAGGGTGAGTGTGATTGTGTTCTCCCTCAGTCATAATGTTCTATATTGTCCTCATTATGTCACTGTTCTACCAGCATCATCAACTTCTGTTGTTGGTCAGTGGGCTCTGAGGCTTTCCATAGTAGGTTTGTGTGAAGAGTGTATGTGTATATAAATAAACACACACGCACACGGTAACAGCACTTTCTGTTGACAGTGTCCAGTTCCATTGGGTTGTTTGGATAGTTCGGATGTTTAATCCTCTGTGTCCTGGTGAATGAATGATGTTTTACCTGCATTCATCTGACAGGGGGAGATGGGGGAGGGGTCTGGAGATGGTCTGAATTGAGGCATGAGGTAAGACGTCTTTGAGGTGGGAGGTCCAGTGGTGTCTGTTCTTCACATTACCGCTGTATGTTTCCCTTCATTGTGGGGTTTAAATGTCAGGCTCTGCCCTCTGTGAAGAACACGCACAACACCTTTGATTAAAATCTGGATATTGAAATACTACGGCTTGGTGACCGTGGAGATGTCTCCGAAAAGGTACCGGTATAAGATTATGTTTGTATTCTGGAGTCGTGCACCGTAACGCCACGATGAATTCCTCAGAACGTCAGCAGTAATTTATGTAATGCCCTGAAGACTGCTACTGCGGACTCCCCTTAGAGACTGGGTCACACACAACACTGCACTAATTCAGAGGAGTACACAGAGAGTACACACACACACACACACACGCACACGCCCTGCTGTACGACAGCAACCAGTTTGATTCCTGCTGGGAAAGATCAAACGAGAGTAGTGTCTTCGCAGAGATGATAAAAAAACCAGCCCAGATCCTTCTGTCTGCAATCTACATTTTTCAGGCTTCATAACTCAGGATCAGAGTCACCTACAGACATGATACACGCATCATAACACACTTCAAGGCCTCCCCTATCTAATCACGGTCTCAATAAATGCCAGTTTAAATGCCGTGGCAGCCTTCAAGTGCATGTTTACTGCTCTCCACGTGATTTGCAGAGCTAGGAATTTTTGATGGCATAAGAAACAGAAATAAAAAAAAAAATTTAAAGGGAGAAAAACCTAAAAACGGCATCCAGTAGGAAATAAAAGGGGTATCGTTGGGTCCTACTGAAGTTAGGAAGTCTCTCAGACTTGGAAAGCGTTCCCACTTGGGCTGCCCTGGTACGTATTCCAGCTGAAGACAGGTGAGGTAGCAATAGACACTGATGGGGGGTATCTACGCTAAGAGCCCCTAGTAGGTTACATTCCAGCCATTCTCCGTTTTCTGCTCCATCTATCTCCACCTCGCTGGGTCTGCACAGGAAGCAGCTGTAGGAATGAGATTATATTTGCTAATGACACACACACACACACACACACACTAAAAAGAAAGCAGTTTTGGACAGAATCCAGCAGCGCAGGCCTCCGGTGATGAATTTTCCAGCAACCTGCAAGACAAGGAAGCTGCTCCATCTTTAGTCTAATCACGCGTTTGTCAGACTTCAGAGCTTTTACAGTACGATATTCGTCACGATTCCTGGACAATCCGTCTTCATTAGACTCTTTAGGAATCTGGTGGATTTAGGCTCCACCCGCAGTCGTTCTCTGTCTTGCGTGCACGGCATTATTCCCGTCCTCTGACACACCTGAATCAACACGTCGACTAATCAGCAAGCTGTCGGTGAGATTAATCTCGGTCCCAGCTGCCTCGAGGTCTGTGAGGTGACTTGAAATGTTAACCTGTGAAGTAAAAATAAAAGTGGGTGCCATGTGTGTCTGTAAGCATAGAAATACAATTTTATATCAAGTTAGTCAATTCAGTATCGCAAAACATATCGTAATTGTTCAAAATATTGATATTCGTGACGACACCCTGCTTATATTATAGTGATGGTGCACGTGTTTCGGAGAAAGCACAGTACGCACTATTATGATAGATACAGTTCAAACTTAACGTTGTAATCTGTTGGATTTGCATGGTTTTGTGGGAACCTTAGTGATTTAGGAGTACCGTAGTAACCGTTGTCTTGTTTGTCCCCCAGCCCTTCCTCCTTCTCCCTCATGTGTCGTTCCTTCTTACTGTCGCTTTATAACGCGCTTTATTCTTTATCTCTCACTGTTCTCACTGAAAATAAACGAGTACGTCACGAAGATTCTGGCTTTAACATCTTATTTCAGCTCACAAAGTCACAGTGAATCGGACAAGGGCGACGTGTCTGCATTTGTGTGTGCCCTACCCTACCTCTGTACTTTTTGTTGTTGTTGTTGTTTTCTCGTTCCTACATCGTCTCCATGCTGTTCAGAATAACAAGCTCCGTCTCCCCCTTTCTCCTGCAGTGAGGAGCTTCTCCAATGTGTCAGAAGCGGCTTCAGATTCCGACGATGAAGACAAACTCCACATCGTGGAGGAGGACAGTATTTCAGACGCTCCGGAAGAGAAGCCGACAGTATTCCAGCTCAGTGCGGCACAGCAGCTGCACAATGGACACATAGAGGACGGTCAGCAAACAGACTCTTAAGTATATGATGTTACTGTGGAGTTGAATCCAGCAATCATTTAATCCACTGTCTGTAATTTGTACAGATGGCAACCTGGGGCCGGACGCACTGATACAGGAAATTAGAGTCAAAGGTAAGACAAGTTCACAGAGGAGGATCATGGGAAAATAGTCATAAACGGGTCTAAGCTGCACTGTTAGTAGTGCTGGGTCCTCTATTAACCCCATAACCTACAGAGATACTCTTACTATTCACATATACTGTGATTTTGTTTCCCTATTTTTAATTTTAAAATTAAAATCAAGTACATTACACAGCTGTTTACCTCTTCATTGTGTGGGGCCGAGCCCCCCTTCAGTACCCTGTGCCAGGGATTTCTCTACCAGTGGGCCACAAAGCACTCTGGTGGTCCGCAAGGCCGTCCTTAGGGGGAGGCAGTGGTTCATAGTGGGCCGGTGATGGTACTTTACATCTGAAAAGTCTGTTAAACGATTTATTGTAAACGAAGGTCGAGAGATCGATTATATTCAAACTAGAAACATAATCATTGATGGAAATGAATAATTAATCATATTAGAATAATCAAATGAAGAGACGCAGCCGCGACGTCTGATGTAGACACACACACATACACACACACACACACACACTAGGGGGCAGTGAGCACACGAGACTGGAGTGGGGGTCAGCCATGGCACAATCAGCTGGGGAGTCAGTGTCTTTTCTCAACTTTCCAGTTACAAGGCTGGTTCCCGAACCACCAGATCACGGCTGCCCGGGAACAGAGACACTGTCCTTCAAAAAACGTCAGACTTCATCAGATTTGCTGTGATAGTAGGCGGATTGTGGACGTGGGGTCTGACATACAGAGAGCGCGTCCACATTTTGTAACTAGACATGTCGTCGGATCTAGACACCCATCGTTCCCATCCTTCATTTGTGAGGAACATTTAGGACAGATGTTCTATGGAAACCTGCTGTTTGTAAGCTCCTGTTCAGGCCCTACTCCTCATATTTCCATTCTGAGAGAAATAAAAGATAACATTTAACGGTGATCGGGGTTCTCGTGTGGGCCGCGTGGGTTAAACAGATAGGCCATGGGGTGGCAAAGGTTGAGAACCCCCGTCGTCCTGAAGTCATCATGGTGCACGTGAAACTCAAACGTTACTGTGATACGCATCGGCCAGCTCTCGTTCTTAGGAGGAAGAACTCGTGCAGTGAAAGTTCAAATGAGCAATGTGTTCATTTGTGTGTTTCTTGGCTGGTTTGAAGGAACAGATGTGTATCACTTAAAACAGTAAGTGGGAGCAGGTGTGTGTGTGTGTGTGTGTGTGTGTGTGTACTCATTTCTCACTCTGTTTTAGAACTCTGCTTCTCTGAGCTGATCTTCTTGCATTGATCTGCTTTACTATCTGTATTTCCACAATAGAGGAGTGTGTGACCGATGAAGAGGATGAAGAAGGTCAAGCACCTGAAACACCACGGCAGGGGACTGAAGGGGTCCTGTACCCAGAGGTCCCAGAGGAGGAACATAGCACGCCAGAGAGAGGAGGCCATGATGAGAACGGTACTAATAAGGGTTACCAATACGATATGTATGACGATACAGAGGTTGGACACCCCATGGACAGCTTTGACGTTAAGCATATTGAGAAATGGAGGTGATGTAACTAAATTGACATATTTGAACAAGAAGCTCATAGCAGCTGTGAAGCATGGTGGTGGAAGTGTGATGGTTTGGAGCTGCTCTGCTGCAGCAGGGTGTGGAGATCTCTCCATCATAGAAACCACTATGAGATCTTTATGGAATCAGAGGGGGTTTGAGGAGAACGTAAGAGCATCTGGACAAAGACTGACGCTGAAACATCACAGAGCTGAAAGAATTCCGCATGGAGGAGTGGGAGCGTCGTTCTTCCAGTCGAAGACGGTAGACAGTTATAGAAACATCTAACTGATACTATTTCAGACAAAGGTGGAGATACAGATATTAGGACAGAGGGGGTCCGAACGTTCCCTCACAAGAAAATCACATTTCTATTAATTACGTTTTTATATTTGATGATTCAGTGCAGGATTGTAAAACATATTCTCTCAATATTAATTACTAATTACTGTCTACGTTCGTCTTCTCTGTCCCCTTTCTCCTCACTGCCACCTACTGTCAGGCACACCTGACGAGTTCTCTCAGCTGCACACGTGTCCATACTGTTCCCGTGGTTACAAGCGCCACACCTCGCTGAAGGAGCACATCAAGCTACGTCACGAGAAGAGTGAGGACGACTTCAGCTGCTCCCTCTGCAGCTACACCTTCAGCTACCGCACGCAGCTAGACCGGCACATGACCGCTCACAAAAACGGACGAGAACAGGTACCTACGTTAGGCTTGATTTGTCCCCTTACAGCAAATGTCATTGATTGGTCAAGATGTTTGGTGTCCAAATTGGTTCACGATTGGATTATTGGTGTCCCGAAAACGTAGTTATGAATTTTCAGTGCACTGTACCTGTCCCACAAAGCCTGTGTCACACAGCAGATTAGTTTAAATATGAAATAAATCAGATAATAAGGATTAATCTACGTCTGATCAGCACAACCGCGTAATCTGTTGTGCCCGTTCTGCTCCATGATGAGCAGAAGATCTGAAGGTAGTGAATGTAGTGCAATGTAGATTGTTTCTCACCTTCTGTGTTGTTTGATTCCTGACGATGGCCTGCTTCACGTTTCTGTCTTTGAGCTTGAAGGTCTGAAGTCTCTTTAGGTCTTTTGGTCTGGACCAGGGGCAACGTCTAAGTCAACCTGACCTAAGTAAGTGAAACGCGGCAGGTCTAAGTCAACCTGATCTGGATCTGGACACAGCTGACAAACACATGTGGGTCCCCGAATTCAAACGCTTGACAGAGGACCTTGGAGATGTTGCCCGTCAGAAGGCCACTCTTGTTCAGAATCAAAATTGAGTGATGCTGAGAACCTTCCAGGACAAACTCATGTTTGACGCATGGAAGCCCATCCCAGACACGGAGACATGCATGTGGAGTCCTGTTGATCTTCTGTATGTGAGCAGCTGTTCTCCACCATGAACAGCCGCACAGACACAGCTTACAGGCCTGTAAAGGTGAAAGTGACTCCATACGGCCCCGAACTGAAGACGCTCCGTGCAGAGCTTCAGGAGCAGAAATATTTGTGCAGATATTGTACAGATGTTTGTGTCTCGTCGTTTTCACTGCGCTTTTTCCCCGTGTATGTATTAAATTCAGGTCCAGGCTCCGCTGCACGCTCCGAAACCCCAAAGGCGATATAAGGATGACGGCTTTTGTTTGATACACGGATCATTTAAGTTCAGCTTTTTAATTCATTTGAAAGAGACCTTCATCTCGGCATCTTTTCTCTGTAGCACTTCGTGGATTTCCTAAGCAGCACACTATAGTTGTTTATAGAAAGTGTGAAGGTAAGAAAAAGCTATATATACAGCGTTAACTGAACATCTGCGGCTCCCAGTGTTTCATTTTCCATGGAAATCGGGTCCAAACGGCTCTTTGGGTGTTAAAGGTTGCCGACCCCTGGCCTGGACCTGTAAAACCAAACTGACTACCAAACGAGGGAGGTGTGAAAGCACCCTTAGACATGATACTGCACATGCCTGTGTGGCGTGTGTGCACACGAGTGGGAGTAAGGACTTGTTGGGAGATCAGCCAAATAAACCGTAAGGTTTCGCTCATTTTGTGCTACACAGTGAACCATCGAAGCTCACCGGACAAAAGAAGTCACTTTGCATGTTTAAGGCGGTTCACAAACACGACTGTCTGAAAGGAGTGATCGGCAGTGTGAAGGAAGGAGTTGAGTTTGCAGGAGTATTGAAGTTTTGGCCACAGTTCTGAGGAGAGTGTCCTGTAGACTGGGATTTCTGCCACTGCTGGTAGACCAGTATGAGCGATGGTTCCATACACCTGCAGATTCAGCTCCTTCCTAACCAATTCATTAACATCTGCTCATGTGTCCCACCCTCTTCTCAATCAGTGAATCCCATTGCACACTCCACAGGTATTTATTGGCCCATCATCGTCGCGCACCGTTATCTGCAGGAGCCTCACGAATTTGTTGTCCGGGAAACCTAACAATGAATCAGATTCAGGAGGATCGCCGACCCCTAATAACACGTCATGTAGCTCCAGTGCAAAATGTGTATAACTGTGATTTTTCCCTGAGGTATTGCTTTAAGATACACTATATGCCCAAATATTTATGGACACTCCTTCTAATTTAAGCTGCACACATTGCTGACACTAATGTGCAAATGCACAGACGTGAATGGAGAAGTGCTGCAAATAGAATGCGACTCTCTGGAGCAGATAAACAAACACGAACCTATTGGCACCATCCATAACGCCCAGTGTGGACTAGAGGGGTATAAAGCCCCCCAGCACTGAGCTGTGGAGCAGTGGAACTGTGTTCTCTGGAATGATGGAGCTCCATCCAGTACTTTTGGGATGAGATGAGGATGAGGTGGGATGGTGATCATCTAACATCCTGACCTCACTATTGCTCATCACTGAATGCAATCAAAACCTCACTGCACTGCTGCAAAATCCATGAGAAGAAGCAAGTGTCCCACTACGTTTGTCCATATAGTGTATGTCAGACGCCTGTATGTGAATATATGCTAAAGATGTCTCACGCAGCATGTTCTCTCTCTCTGCCTCTCGTTGTGTTTCTCAGCGGGCTGTGCCACAGTCAGGAGGAAACAGGAAGTTTAAGTGTACAGAGTGTTCAAAAGCCTTTAAATATAAACATCACCTGAAGGAACACCTGCGCATCCACAGCGGTTAGTCCCCACAGCAACACTGGCATGTTCTTTTGATTGTGGACTGTGTGTCTGACTGCACGTTTCCATCAACAGCATCGCCATCACTTCGGTTCAGCGACACATTTTACGTTTCATTTTGGTTTCTGTCACAATCTGGTTTAACATTGATTTGTGTGAGCCGTTAACTCGGGGAGCAACGGTACATGTACTGAACCGTCACAGTTGGAGGGGCAATAGAAACCACCACCAGTGAACCACCACACTGTGTGGGAGACTGCGGTTCAATTCCCAGTCTGGGCAACTATGCTGTGCTGCACTAATAAGAGTCATTGGGCGAGACTCCTAACGCTGACCCTCCTCTGTAATGAGAGAAACCCCGTAAGTCACTCTGGATAAGAGTGGTGCACACAGTATCACAGAGGATGCACTATACAGCATGTCCCCAACTTACAAACAGGTTCCTTACATTTGTTTGTAAGTCCGTACTGGGACGGACGTACGTTGTGATTACAGTACGCTACAACCAGCTTTACTTTCAGACATCAACAACCCAGTGGACATGCGAACAACGGTATCCTTACACATTAACTTTGTACTGGAAGACAACCCTTACGAACTTCTTTTCAGCTTGAGGACAACTTTTTCGAAGTTTGTAACTCGAGCATCCATAAGTAGGGGACTAACTGTACATAGTATTAAATACAGTAAATACACCAACATTATGCTGGCAAGAGCCTTGTCCAACACTGTCCCAACACTGGGATTGTTAGCACTGTTCCTAAGCCAGGGCCCTGTCTGTGCCGACTTCACGTCATGTCAATTGAACCCTAAGTCTGTTTGGTGACCTTGTACCGAAACGTGAACGTCCAAACGCTGATTTTTTGTACCTTTACAATCCTAATTAAATGCCATGTGTTTAAACAACGAAGGACTATTAAAGCATTGTCCACTCTCATCTCTCTAGGTGAGAAGCCATACGAGTGCTCTAACTGCAAGAAGCGTTTCTCTCACTCCGGTTCCTACAGCTCTCACATCAGCAGTAAGAAGTGTGTAGGATCACCCCCTGTGGTCAACGGTCTGTCTCGCACTCCAGGAGTCAAAGCTGCACTTACCCTTTCCCAGCCCACGCGAATCCTTTTACGAGAGAAAGTGGACATTAGTAACAAACCTTTACAAGAGCAGCTCCCACCCAAACAGATAAAACAAGAGCCTGTAAATCATGAACTCAAGCCAGTCTCAACTATGCCTGTTGTTACTACAACCACTACCACCACCACTGCCACCGCAAATAACGGGGGTGGAATTCCCGTACAGACTGCTGCCCCTCAGGGTGTCGTACAGACTCTGGTCGTACCCACTGTGGGTCTCGTCCAGCCGATAAGTATTAACCTGAGCGACTTGCAGAATGCACTGAAAGCAGCAATGGATGGAAACGTGATCCGGCAGGTTGTGGCTACCACGAACGCTAATGGAACTACTGCGAAGGTTGTTGGTCAGCTGCAACCACAAGGACAAGCAGTGGTCATGCAGGCTCCTCAACCTCAGGCACAGGTGATCTCAGCTATTTCACTTCCAGTGCTGGATCAGGATGGAAATGCCAAACTCATCATCAACTACAACGTGGACCCACAAATCAGCACGTCAAAGATCAACACAGTACAGCCTGTAATGACACAGCCAGCTGTGGCACAGGCAAAAGTGCTACAGACAAATGTGACATCTCCAAAGGTGATGCAGGTTAACTCAAGCCAGCCTCCAAAAGTGGTGCAGGTTAACTCAACACAACCACTAAAGGTGGTCCAAGTTAACTCAAGCCAGCCTCCAAAAGTGGTGCAGGTTAACTCAGCCCAGGCGTCAAAGGGCGAACAAGTTAACTCAACACAACCAAACATCACTCTAACTCAAATGCCAAGTACCCCTAAGCAAGTACATTCACAGATAAATATCCTCAAACCCATTCAAAGCAACCCCAATAAATCACCATCCATCATCAAGGTAACAAAGCTGGTCCAATCACACCCTGCACAGACAAAGCTCACGCAGCCAACAGTGCTGCTTCTGAGAAGAGCAGATGGCTCACAGGGTCTGCTAGTCAGACAGTTAACAACCGTACATCCAAACACACAGGTAACTGCAAGCGTAGAGTCCAGAGAGTCGAGATTCACAGAGCAAGTATCCAGCCCTGAAACGACAACAATACCAGAAGAGCAAACATCTCCTCTTGAGTTGAACAAGGCTGTAGAAGATACCAGTATTTCCAAGGAGTCTTCCAACTGCCAGCCTGAAGACCTGAGTGACGCTTTGCTTCAGGAGATTCAGATCAAAACTGAGCCTATGTCTCCAGCCGAGATTGAACCCAAGGACCAGACAGACAGTGGAAGGGGTTTACGAACAGAGAGCGAGGTAGAAGTAACAGCGGCAAAGAGTGCAGGCTCTGAGTCCACAACAGTTCACAGTGGCGTTGCTTGTGGTGATGGCTTCCATAACTATGCCACGTGTCTTTTCTGTGACAACAGTCCCAGCAATGCTGATATCCTCAACTGCCTCAACAGCAATGAACAAGGATCAGACATGTCACTCTCCACTCTACTGGGGGAAGATGACTCTGGACCACCAGTGGAGAGTCTCCTGCCCCTACTCAAGGCTTACAGTAAAGACTCAGATCCCAGTGAGGAGCAGCTGTCTCGAGTCGCTGAATCAGTCAGTCTGCCTGTGGATGTGGTCACTAGGTGGTTCCAAAGAATGCGCTCCAAGAAGATATCACTCCAACCACCTGGTCATCCCAAACACATGCAAGTAAGTAAAGAATTCCTTAAGGGTTGGGACAAATGAGATGTCAGTTATTTATATGATTATTAATTATCTGGACATTTGCATAATTCCCACGGGTCTAGTTACAGTATGGAAACTATTGGGACCAAATGTGATTCTCTATCTGGAAGTCTGATTGATCAGTCTGCGTTTGGTGAATGCCAGGTGAATGTTCCCTGCTTGACTATGCTGTGCCAACTGTAAAATTTGGTTGAGGGAGGATAATGCTACAGGGTTGATTTTCGAGGGTTGGCCTCGGCCCCTTAGTTCAAGTGAAGGGAATCTTATTGCTTCAGCAAACGAAGACATTTTGGACCGGGCGTAGCCTCCAGATTTCCAGCATGACTGTGCCTCAGTGTACAAAGTATGATCCATAAAGGCATTGTTGGGCGAGTTTGGTGTGGAGGCACTTGACCGGCCAACATAGGGCCTTGACATCAACTGCAACACTTTTTGGATGAACTAGAATGGAGATAACGAGCCAGACCTTCATGCCCAACATCAGTGTCTGATCTCAAAAATGCTCTTCTGGATGAATTGGCAAAACATCCCAGAGACACATTTCAAAATCTTACAAAGCATTCCTAAGAAGAGTGGACATTGTTAGAGTTGTGAAAGGGGACCAACTTTGTGGATTTAGAAGGTCATAAATGATCCTATAGGAGTAAAGGTGTTCCAATACTTTTGTCCATATAGACTTCTACAGTTAGGTTACATTTAGATGTAAAGGTGAAACAGATTTATACTGTTTGTTTAATCATAGTCTCACACAGATACACACTTTCCTTTTACCTGCAGACTATCAAAAGCACTCCAGGAGACCCAAGTGTGGACACAGAACCCCAAATCCTCAACACTTCAGATGACCCCCATGAAGACTCATCAGTTGACCAGTACAGTGCCCCTTCTTCTCCACTCAACCTTTCCGCAAACGATCTCATCATTGTAAAGACGGAAGATTCAGAGGAGGAAGCACAATCGGAACCTCTGGATCTCTCTCTTCCAAAGTCCTCCTGTAACAACGCCAACACCTCAGTCAGCACATCAGCGTCCACCACCAAGACATCGCTGCCTGCCCAAGAGGAGCCACTCAACCTCTCTTGCCTCAAGAAAGATTCATTGCCTGGCAGAACCATTTATGTGACACAACCTACTGCAGGTCCGATAAACATTGTAGCGACATCCTTGCCAACACTCGTTGCCATAGCGGAGCCAGGTGGAGTTCCTTGCCTCCAAGCTGCCTTCTCCGCCAACAAACGGACGATCCTCATCCCCCAGCTGTCCTACACCTATGCCACAACCTCCACGAACAGCACCACTAACATCACCACCTCCTCCACCAAGGAGATCACCACCACCACCACCACTCCACCATCCACTGACGCACAGGGAGCAGCTTCACTTAATGGCAGTCAGGTGAGCAAGTAGCCCTCTCTCTACTCTCATTTCCTTATGAACCTCTGTCCTGAACATCTTCATTTTTCTGTCACTCTTTTTAGGAGAAGGCTATTGCTGGTGTTGAAAACCTGTCCACATGGGATGGACAGAACGACAGCGATCTCTCCCCCAATAGAAAGCGGAGGAAGCTGCACGGCGGCCAGTACGCATGTGATCTGTGTGATAAAATCTTCCAGAAGAGCAGCTCTTTGCTTCGACACAAATATGAACACACAGGTACGTTAAAACACACCCAGGTACCAGTACGGTTTACCAGGGGACCCGTACGCAGAGGTTAGCAGTCTCATTACCGCTGGACCTGCGGCTGGTAGACTGGAACTCACTCGTCTTGTGAGTATACATGCTTCTATTCCTACTCGTCCTAGCATTTCCCTACGACATCATATGGACAAATGTATTGGGACACACCTCTTAAACATTGAATTCAGGTGTCTGATTCAGGCCCGGTGCTACAGGTGTATAAAATCAAGCCCCCAGTCATGTAGTCTACCTTTACTACGTGTGCTTCATCAGCAGTAGCTGCAGAGCCCCGTTATGCTTGTACCTGATGTGAATCGGAACTTGGTGCACTGACTTCGGTACCCGACCCTGTTAGTGATCTTTGATATTATGCATCAAATCAACCATAGAAGTAACCGAACCTAAATCTCTGTCCCTTTTCAGGTAAGCGTCCTCACGAGTGTGGTGTTTGTAAGAAGGCCTTTAAACACAAGCACCACCTGATCGAGCACACCCGTCTTCACTCCGGAGAGAAGCCCTACCAGTGCGACAAATGCGGCAAACGCTTCTCACACTCCGGATCCTATTCCCAGCACATGAACCATCGCTACTCCTACTGCAAGAAGGAGGCTCACGACCTCCCGGAGCCGACTAACACATCCTCACAGCTCGACTCTGACGAGCGAGAGAGCGAGGCGGAGGAGGAGGAAGACGACGAAGAGCAAGATGTAGAGAGAGACGGAAACGAGGACGTAGAGTTTGCTGGCTTCGACATGAGCGAGATACGAGTGGTGAGAGTCGGGGAGGAGTACGACGAGGACGAGGACGAGGAGGAGGAGGAGGAGGGTGGAGGCGGGGAGGAAGGAATAGTCGTGATGGAGGACGAGGAAGAAATGGACCTGCAACCTGAGGAATTCAGCGCTCTGGACGAAGGAGTGGTGGAAACTATTGACACAGAGGGTCACACGAGGGAAGACCAAACAGACGCAGAGGGTTCCGACTGTGCGGAAAGCGCGACGACCGAGGAGGGAAAAAACAACTGATCGTCTCCTTGTTTTCTCTACAGACTGATGGAAGTATACGACTCGGAATCCCTTGTTGAGTCTCGATGATCATGGGTTACTTTAGAGAAGCTGTGTCTCAGTATTTTACTGTGTATGAAGCCCAGGTGTGCCTGATCCTCAATCTTCTCTCTTTTTTTCCGACAAAGGAGGGAAAAAAAAAAAAAAAAACGTAAAAATACAGCCGTTTGTAAACTAGTTCATTCAAACAAACCTGACAGTTTAAAGCTTATTTAACCTGTTTGAGTTCAAACATGTTACTGGACCACAGCCTCCAGGTATGTTTCATCAGTGTTACTAAATGTTTTTCCTTTCAAACTTTCCGTCTGTACAGTCAGGTGAGATTTCTATACATTTTTATTGCCAATGAAGTTTACTAAAATCAGTATTTTATCAGTATGTCACTATGTTTTAGAGATAAAACTAAAATGCACTGCAGGTACATTTATGGATTGTTTATTTATGGATACATAATGCCTCAAGTTTTAGATACCGTTCAGTATTCTTATTTTCAGTCGGCCAGCCAGCGTTAGCGTAGCATTTTGTTTTGCCATCTGCCTGTCCGCCTTATGAAGGAAACGAGTTTGCACTTCGGTACAATGGGATCATCTATAAAGATTCAAACTGGCTAAAGGAATGAAAATGTAACGTAACAATGTCAATTTCATTGTTGCACCGTGATTAAACTGACTTTAGTACTGGAGGTGGGCGATACGGAGAAAATCCTATATCACAATATTTGAAGACATTTTTACGATACACAGTGTTTTTCCAAAAATGCAGATTTCATCCAGTTAAATAACGCTAATTACACTCAAATACAATAATATCGTCCAGTTACGATATTCTCTGAAGCGATAAAATGTATCACGATATCATAAAATATTGTCATTTTGCCCACCCCGATTCAGTACCGCAATTAAAGCTATTCTGGTACATTTTGCACATTTTTAACGAATTAAGCACTCCAGTAGAAAAACCAGAGGGACAAACCCTTCTCACGATTCTGCACAATCGTACAGAAGGTCATAAAGGTGATTCTTTATAGATGGTACATATTATGAAGTGCACTTTTCTGTGGTATAGTATGTAGGAACTTGGCACCATTAAAAAAAAATCTTCAGTCAGGGAATTGTGTGTTACAACCTCAAAGCCAGTGTTATGTCTACTTTTTTCTTTTTCTTTTGTTTACTAAAACATTGTTTTTGTTTTCAGTGAGGGGTGCACTGAATTTTACAAAGCATGATACCGAGAGGTGTGCAATAGTTGTCTTTTTTTTTGTTTTCTACTATGTTTCTCTATTTTTATTTTCTACCACCCCCTCAAAACGAATCTGAAAACGAGTTTACAGATTACACTTACTGAATAGAATATTGTAAAAATGCAAAAACCTCTTATTTCCAAACGGAAAAGGATAAACCTTCTTAACTTTCAGTGGAAGTCCGTGTACCGGAGCATTTAAAAAATAGAATATTGTGAGTTTCTTTGTTCGTGATTTAATTAAAAATATAAATTGTCATTTTAAATTCACGATATGTCAATAGAAATCTGAAATCAACTTCATTTTGGATGTGAATTTACATTTTGTTAATATTCCAATTCCCTGCGATGCACTTGATCTATTTACTTCCATCCAAAAGAAAGTTTAATATTGTGTAACTTAATTCTGAAAGGCAAACGTACACATTTGATATTAATTACATTTTAAGTCGTTTTGGGTGAAATGACTTTAAAAATTCGTGTCTGACGTTGAAAACCTGAACGGAGAATAAAGTATCAGTGTTTATATCTGTAAGAGTAGAAACACAGCAGGCTGTATTTTTAAACAGTGACCTTTAATTACGATGTTTCTACGTCTGAACAATCTGTTGTCGTTTTCCTCTGGAAACCAAACTGTTTCCACACAAACAACCGACACGACGTCATGATTTTGATTATGATGGTCATTTTTTATATCTTGTGCAAAATATATCTCGATATATCAATATATTCTCCGGTCATCATTGAAAATGGACATATTTCAAGTACTTTATTCAAAGGCAAAATTAAATATAAAAAATTGAGATTCTGGATTTTTTCAAATTAACTTTTTCCACATTATTATTATTATTATCAATTTTATTAATATCAGATGCACTAGTTAAAAGCTTTATTCCATTTTGGAGCATATCTATTTTCCAATAATCATGAAATTTGTACAAAAAACAAGAGGCCGATTCACATCAAAAATTGAAAAATTAACTTACTCGTGAACAGTTTGCGTGATGTCATGTTTTAATTTAAACTCGTCACGTGCAAAGTGAAATATTTCAAGCCTTATTTGTTTTACTGTCGATCGGTTTAGCTTAGAGCTCCTGAAATCCAGAATCTGAACTTATTACAGGACACGTCCAAACAAAAAGGCTGGAGATATTCATACATCACACTTTAAATTTAATGAATTTAAAATGACAGTTTATGGTTTTCAGTTAAATTGGAAACGAAATCGTTTTCACGATTCTGATTTTTTTGATAAACCAGTACAAGTTGGCTGTTTTATTGACCTCTGAAATTTACAGTCACTCCTAAATACTATAGTATACTAAAGTATTCAGTGCTTTCCTGTCTTAGGAATTTCTCGTATCATGTGATATCGTGATACTGGTGCACCCCTAATTTTTGTCTTGTCTTACTGTGTGATTTGTGTCAATGTTAAAATTACCTACGAAGTGTTTCTAAGGAACCCCGCACCCCAGCCTTATGCAAGACCGCCAAGCTGTAAGTGCCATTCATTCCTCTTGACCCTCTACTCCTCATCCGAATCAAAGTACTATCATTTTAAACTGCTATTCGCAAACTCACGAAGAATTTCCGAACTTGAACAGTCACATCAAGGGTCGAGTCGTTGGTCAAAGAGCCAAGAATCCGAATTTGGTTGTGTTTAGACTTCGCTTGAGTTTGATGTAGCATTGGAGCTTCGTTCAAGCCATCGCATCACGCGGACTTACTTTCTGACATTTCACCGTACCGATGGTCAGACGTCGCGTCAGTTTTATGAAGAAGCAGTAGATCGTGGAAGTAGATGTTGGGCTGTTACCATATATGACAGTGTGGTATTTGCTCAGCTGCTCCAGTGTGAATTTTTCAGGGGTGGCCTTGTGAATACATACTGCAGCTTACTTCGGTTTAGATTTGGGGCCAATGCAGAACACGCCTCGGTTTTGCGTTTGTACTCAAACGTGGTTTTTTATGATGGTGTTCAGAACCTTAGCATCAAAGGGCCATTGTGGATCAAACCGTTTCCACGATGAAGGAATAGTGGACTTTACGCTCATTCACAGTTTGCCTGACGATTCCCCGGCGAGTGTATTACTCTTTATTTGGAACAAAGGCGACGGCCCACCTTGGTCCTTTGGAGATAAGGGCCAGTCGTTGGACTTAAGGAATAGGAAACGTAGGAAGACACCGCATAAGGATTGTGAAGGAACGAATACACTAGTGAATTAGCTGAACGAGTGCACTTGACGTGAGAGGCACTTGAAAGAAGACAGATGGGTGAATGTGATTTTACCACGACATTACAGTATTATTCATTGTGATGTATTATTTTAAATGTTCATGTTTATATTAATGCACGTGTATATTGTGTATGTTTTTACCATCAGTATTAAAAAGCTGTCATTGAAAATGATTTACGCTGTAGATGTTTTTAATGAATCGTTGAAAAAAGAAAAATCATAAACAGGACACTCGTCACCCGCAAGGACGTGTGGGGTTGCAGTGCTGTTGGGATCAATAACTGATAACTGTAGTCTGATCTGATCAGTATTTTTTGATCTACACATACAGAAGTCACGTCTCTCAGGACGGCGTCAGGTTTAACGCAACATGCCAGATGTCTCTGCATGGTGTCCTGTGATGATCCATCCCATGCAGCTTGAATGTTCTCACTCAGTTCTGCAGATGGTGTGGTAGGGGTGGAGTGTTGATAGAGCGTCCAATAGCATCCCACATATTTTCAATCAGGGACAGGTCTGGAGATGAGACCGACTACGGCGTAGTATCTGCGTCTTCAAGATGAGATCTTGAGACGGCAGCAGTGTTTGGACGAGCATGGATTCATCTTCACCAAAACAAAAAGGACTCATCACTGAAGACGATCTCACCGCCACTGTTGGAGACAGTTGATTCCTTCTGATGACGTACACCAGTCAGCCATTACATTAACACCACCTGTCTAATTTTAAGTAGGACCACAAGACCCTACTCATGGGGGTCTACAAGACCTCTGAAGGTGTCCTGTGGTATCTGCACCAAGGCTAACATTACAGCAGATCCTGTAAGTCCCGTACATTGTGAGGTGGGACCTTGGGCACTTTTAGTAGATACTAACCACTGCTTACCAGGAACACCCCATAAGACCTGTCTGATGTTCTGACCCAGTTGTCTGGTTCTTGTCAAAGTGTCTCATTCCTGCTTCACCACATCTTCAGAACTGACTGTGATACTACCCTGCATGACAAATAAACCTTGGCCTAACTTGATTAGACCCGAGGTTTTCTACAGTCACATGACCATCCCTTTATTATTCGACCTTGAGCGTAAGAAAGCCGGTGCAGCTGCTGCTCTCATGAATGCGTGCACCTGCAGGCCTTCCTTTATTAGGAACAAATGGAGAAATGCCTGAATGGAAAAGGATCATGAAGTGGTACATCACTCCCATCACCTTCCAGTTACACACATACTATATGGACAAAAGTATTGGGACACCTGCTCATTCATTAATTCTGAAGTCAATGGTTTAAAAAGAGTTTCTCCAGCTTTTGTTGGGGTAACAGTCTCTAGTGTCCAGGGAAGACCTCAATTTTGGAGCATTTCGTGATGAGCATTAGTGAGGTCAGGATGTTGGATGATCACCACCCCACCTCATCCCTTTCGAAAGCACTTGATGGAGCTCCATCATTCCAGAGAACACTGATCTGCTCCAAAGTCTTATTCTGATGCCTCTACAGGGACTTGACAAGTTGTGTGTGCATTTGCACATCTGTGTCAGCAATGGGTGTCACTTAAAGTAGCCAAGTGCTGACTTGGAAAGAGTGTCCACCTGAATTGTGTTCATAAGAAGATGATAGAAACTTGATGTAGTTAACGAATCCCAAATCCTATGGTCATCTCCATTTGTGCTGGACGTTGTCTCAGCAGTTATGTTGCCTTTTCTGCCCCCTGGTGGACAAACTAAAGCATGCTGATGCACCACCCACATAACAGCTGCTCTGTGGGGTCCTGATCATTGAAGATCAGGGTGAAAGTAGGAGAATAAAGTCTGCAGAGAAACAGATGAACTACAGTCTGAATTATAGAACTAAAAAGAGCTCCTGTGTGGTCAGAGGAGCTGAGAGGATGGACAGTGAGAGTTGGAACAAGCAGGTGGTTTTAATGTTATGACTGGTCAGTGTATAAGATGATTGTTTAGGTCAGCAGTCACCAGGGGTTTGTGATGTAACCCACTCAAACAAAGCCATTTTATTTCATGAACTTATGAATCCAACATAGTGAAGAAGCTCAAGACCAGCTTCTGCTGGTAGCTGGTTTCAGATGGTCCAAGCTGAACTTTGATGGTCAACCAGTTGGTTACCCAGCTCTTGACTACGATAGTGTATAATGCATTTGAATCTGACCATGCTTTTAAACTCATACTCTGTACTGGTCAAGAGCTAAGCTGAGCTGGCCAGGCTGTTTTTTCCACAGGTCGGTCATTTCCTGGAGAAACCTGAAACAGAACAGGGTTTCCATAGAGACACAGTGTAGCCATGGGTCAGTAGTTCATGAATTTATTATATTTATGGCATTTAATCAAAATGCGGCCCCTCAGACAAAGCAACAGCATGTACAGCAGCTGAGAATTGAATCACATCTTTAACCAAGTTCATTTCCAGTTTCTTAAGACGCTTCAGTGTTTTCCCAGTTTAGGAATGTGGTCAAAATGGAATGCCGGAAAATATAATTGTGATGGCATTTAAACGAATCCCTAACAACTCGCTTTGCCTAATTTTATTTTCCGGTTCTGATAAAATAAAGAAAAATTACATTCAACGTCCATTTGCAGTTTCTTAAAAATCAGTCTAACCCCCCGTTCACACGCGTCTCCTTGCATTTCGGGAACAGATTGTCCTCCCTCTGAATTTGAAAATATTTCCATTCTCACGTAGACGAAAAAGCTTGCTAGACCTGTAGGGGGCGACAGTCTCTCATAATACCTCAAAGAGCTGGAGGTGGTGGCAGTGCGAATCCAGCAGCCACTCCCGTCTCAGTCATTTACGGTGTGAATTCTAATCCCGTGCAATTCGACACAGATTTCACTGACATCCAGTGGTAAATTACTCCACCTCCCCCAGTAAAGACCATCCCGTCCCGAAAGAGCTTAACACACAGCTTTACCACGTCGACCTGTTCATATTCAGCACTGTGGGGTAATAAGAGGCATTTTATTCCAGTGTAGTCCTCTCTCACACACACACACACACACACACACACACACACACACACACACACACACACACACACCACACACACACACACACAACACACACACACACACACACACACACACACACACACACACACACACAACACTCCTCTGTAACATTTGCATACTGAAGGTCCTCTAAAGTCAGTGGACAACCCAGTCCAGTGTGAACATCCAGTGGTCATCCTCCCAGCCTTAACACAAACAGTACAGTGTACAGTAGACGTCGCAGCAGGGATCACAGATTAATGCGTCGCTGTAGGTTACATTGTAATCGTATGGAAGCTATTGGTCAATGGGCGGGTCACTCTAGAATACAGCAGGGTATCATATTCTATATCGTGGCAAAACAGCAAATGCAAATTGCATTACAGTAATACAGATTAACGCCGGTCCAGGGTGCAGTTCAGCCTTTTCAGCCCAACGTAAAGCCAGAATCTCAGCTCAAGCTCCAGAGAAAAGGTTCAACATTCGAGCAAGGGTTTTAAGAAAGCCCTGCAGGTCCAGTTCCAGAATGTGGTTGGTCCAAATGTGGGTAAAAAAGAAAAAGAAAAAGAAGAAAATCCATAGAGGTATGGAGGTAATATTCAGAAAGACGTGAATTCCAATCAACGAAAGCAGTCCAAAAATCAATTCTGTCCCATCAAAAACAAGGAAAACAAGATGCAGACGGAGGCTCCTCCTTTCCAGGGCTTGTTTTAAACAGGTCGTTTGTATCTACAGGTCAACAAATGTTGTTTTTCAATGCACTGCTGAAACAGCCAACACCCCTTAGTCTTCTTCGGGGACAGATGCCTCGCATTTGTGGGATTTGGTCAGCCGGTTGCTGTGGGCGTGGTTTACCTGCTGAATATGTTCTCGTACTCCAGTAGGATGAGCTCGACGATTTGGTTCTGGTACACCATGTGTACCGCCATGTTTAATGTCTCGATCTCGGGACGCAAAAGAGTCGGGCCAAACACGATGGCGACGCTCTGTGTGGTCATCCTGTTCTTCTCACCGTGCTCGATCACTCTGGACACAAACACACACACATTACTGCTCAGGACTTCGGTATCGGTATTCCACTAATCTAAGATCACTTCAGATTCAGAACATCTGGACAGATGGAGATATGGGCTCATTAGTCTGGTCACCCAGCTCCAGAATCAGCACTGGACAGATGATTGAATGCGACTGATATTTCAAACAGATACTGGACGATGGATTTATAGCCGACCCTGCAGTTAGAAATGAAAATTGAGTCGATAACATTTAACAAACAGTAAAGTAACATTACATTTACATTATGAAGTTTGGGTACCTCGCAAGTAAACGTTACATCCATATGATGTTTGACATTAAAATGCAACGTTTGTACAACGTTAAATTTTGGTTGCTAAACATCCCAACTTGTGAACGTCAGCCGTCGTCACTATTTCATGTCAAATTAACGCTGGCATTGAATTTTGGTCAGTCGATATAACGACCAAATCGAGTGGAAAATCTTCCCTGGACAGTAGAGACAACTCCAACCCTATCCCATGTGATGGGAGGGTGAGGACGAGCACATGCCACGTGGCGCCAACCACAGCTTTGACGTCCTCGCCGGACAGCCACAGTTTTAACGAAACACTGAATGTAATCAATAGGTGCAGCTTAAAGTAGCTGAATACACTGATTAGAAGGGGTGTCCACAAACTTTTGGACATATAATGTAGGTGTTGGGAAGAATACTCACTTTCTCAGGTGTTTGAAGAGCACCTGCACTGTGTCGTGGTTGGGTCGAGGCAGCTGCTTCACTCGGTCTTTAACAGCCTGGACTTTCTGCTTATAGTCGGGATTTTCTACACGAACACAAGAAATCAGTCTGAAGAGTCTGTATTTTAATTAAGATCAAGGAGTCAGTTATTCTATAACACACACACACACACACACACACACACACACACACACACACACACACACACACACACACACACACACACACACACACCTCCTCAGACTTTATTCTCCTCCTTTCACCCTGATCTTCAATGTTCAGGACCCCACAGGACCACCACAGAGCAGATATGATGTGGGTGGTGGGTCATTCTCAGCACTGCAGTCACACTGACATGGTGGTGGTGTGTTAGTGTGTGTTGCTGGTACGAGTGGATCAGACACAGCAGTGCTGCTGGAGTGTTTAAACCCCTCAGTGTCACTGCTGGAACCAGAACAGTCCACCAACCAACAGCGTCCTGTGAGCACTGATGAAGGACTTGAGGACAACCAACACAAACTGTGCAGAAACAGATGAGCTTCTGTCTCTGACTTTACATCTACAAGGTGGAGACACTCGGTAGGAGTGTCTGATAGAGTGGACAGTGAGTGGACACAGTGTTTAAACACTCCAGCAGCACTGCTGCGTCTGATCCACTCGTTCCAGCGCAACACACACTAACACACCACCACCATGTCAGTGTGACTGCAGTGCTGAGAATGACCCACCACCCACATCATAGCTGCTCTGTGGTGGTCCTGATCATTGAAGATCAGGGTGAAATGAAGTATCAGAGAAACAAACTGCTCCTGTGTGGTCAGATAGAGTGGACAGTGAGAGCAGATACATGGTGGTCACAACGTTCTGGTAGATCAGTCTATACTCACTGATGGCACTGACGAAGTCATTAAAAAGAGCATAGGTGAAGAGAGGTTCTGGGAGCTCTCGGAAAAACATTTTCAGCGCTCCAGTGGTCACGTGGATGTCCTCCCACTTACTGTCCTCCAGGTTTATCTTCTCATCTGGGAAAGAGAAACGATGCAAATCATCTTCATCCCAGAGCAGCTTTGGATGAAATACTTTACAAATACTTCACTACCCTCTCAACTGGGATTCACCTTTTGCTGCCTATTGACCAGCACACCAAGTTCAATGTTCCTTGAGGTCATTTTTAATATCTTTGTGAGAAAACAGCACAGAAATACGGTTCAATAGAGTCGAGAAACTCATCTTCTACCTCAACTCCAACTGGTGGTTTCAGGCACCTGTGTATGGTTTCACTAAACCAAACGTCTATGGTCTCAGGAAACCATTAAAGACCACATTACCTCTTCACGTCAGCCTCAATATAGAGGGAGATGACTGTTCTGGACATCATAACTAGCTGTGCCAGACTGTCATGGAGTCCCTCAGAATGGCATTGGGTCATCTCCAGTGATGTCCCGCTTTTGTCTTGGTGGAGACGACCACCGTGGTCAGCGCCAAGACCAACCGTTGTAATTTCATACGATGTCAGATCACCTCTGATCTTCATTACAGACACTTTAACACACCAACGTTACATTAATGAGGTTCTGCAACCAGTGGTTCTACCTTTTCTGAACACACACTCCGGTGCTCTATTCCAACAGGACGACGCTCGTCCACACACTGCTGCCGTCTCAAGATCTCGTCTTGAAGACACAGATACTACGCCGTGGTCGGTCTCATCTCCAGACCTGTCCCTGATTGAAAATGTGTGGGACGCTATTGGACACTCTATCAGCACTCCACCCCTACCACACCATCTGCAGAACTGAGTGAGAACGTTCAAGCTGTATGGGATGGATCATCACAGGACACCACAGGACTCTGGCATGTTGCGTTAAACCCGACGCCGTACAGATCAGATCAGTCTAGATTCGTAATCAGTTATTGATCTCAACAGCACTGCAACCCCACACGTCCTGCTGGTGCAGCTATTTCTGAAGATAACCGTGTAACAGTGATGTGACGTGGAGCTTAGCTTCAGTCTCCTCAGTCATGAATTACAGGCTGCGTGTGAAAGTGAAATTACCGTGATTAACAGCAAATCTCAGCTTCTGTATGACTGCAAGATTTCCATTGACTCTGTACAGGCCGTCCAAATCCAGACCTATCAGGAAGCAGGGGAGACAGAGAGGGCGAGAGAGAGAATGAGGGGAGGAGACGACAGAGAAAAACAATACAATTCGATTGTGGTTTCTGGTGGAGAGATCCACGGTCTTCACGGTGCCACTCTGGAACCCGATTCTCACAACGTCCTTAAACCAGACATAAACTAACGCAATAAAACAAACAATGCAAAATGTGCAAACCTTTGTTTTCAGAAACTAACCTGCTGGTTAGGTCCACCTGGCCAAGTTAGACAACCAACATGACCAGTATGACCACACTGGTTGACCAAGTTGGTTCACTAGCATGACCAGGAAGACCCTCAGCCAACCCCCATAACCACACTTTTTGACCAGCATGATCAAGCTGGATAGCCAGCATGACCAGCATCACTATGTTGGTTGACCAGTAGGACAGGCAAGACCGAGCTGGTCAACCAGCACGACGAGCATGACCAGCAAGACCAAGGTGGTCAAGTGTGAAGGTATAACCAAGCTGGTTGACCAGGAGGACCAGCTTGACCATGCATCAATAAACTGGTTGACAAGTGGGACACGCATGGCCAAGCTGGTTGACTACTAGGACCAGTATGTCCAAGCAGGTTCTAAGTTTGCTTTGAGGGTCAAAAATAATGCCACGACTGGACATGAAGGGTTGGATGTGGGCGTCAGGTTAGATCTTTATGTACCCTTTTTCTCCACGTGGTCGATACACATCCTGACGAACTGAGGCACAGTAGCGTTCTCCCTCTGACAGAGACTGGTCAGACTGCAGCCGAACACCTGATCTGGACACAGAAGGAGCCCAGGGGTCAGTGTCAACACACACTCAGTCCTGACACACAAACTGCTTCATAGTGTCTCTGCGTTCGTGGTACCTTTGATGTAACCCTTGTCTCTCACGGCCTGTAGGGTCGGCCTACGCGTGAGAAACTTCTTCAGCTTGGTCTTCGTCGTCTTCTGCTCTGTTGAGTCCATGCTGGTGGAGTTCTTCATGGCTAGAGAATCATGGGAAAAGTGTAGGGAAGTGAAATATAAAATATACAACAATATTAACAATAAAACCTAAAAAATTAACTATTTAAATGATGAAAAATGTTCAATATAAAATATAAAACTATATAATCA
Source organism: Acestrorhynchus altus (assembly GCA_034509495.1). Lineage (NCBI taxonomy): Eukaryota > Metazoa > Chordata > Actinopteri > Characiformes > Acestrorhynchidae > Acestrorhynchus > Acestrorhynchus altus. Next base: position 2,565,933 of record CM067502.1, on the reverse strand, counting down.
CACAAAATATTAACCATAAAATCTAAAACTATATCAAAAATGTACAGAACTGTAATGTAATGGTGTTTCTCAAAAATTTTAATATCCTTAAAAAAGTTCATTTACGGTCATAATTTCATTCAAATAGTTAAACTGTCATTTATTTTCATTACATTTGAAGCCGCTTTGTTTGGTTTTACTGTCGATCGGTTTGTCTTACAGCTCATAAAATCCAGAATCTCAAAATATTAGAACATTTTTATAAAAATTTTGAATAGGTTAGTAAATCAAAATCAAATTTAAAACAAAAAAGAATGAAATATATGAATGAATGAATATAAAATATGACAGAATAAGTTTTGAATTAAAGTTTTTGAGTTTTAGGAGCTATACAAAATATTAAACAAAAAAATAAACTATTAAAAAAAATATAAATAAAAATAAATAAAATAGAAAATGTAAAGATTTTAATATAATTATATATAAACTATACAATATATTAAACACAATATATAGGATTTTAAGCTCATATAAATATATATATATAAATTGTTTTTATATATATTTTTATATAAAACGACTTGCTGCCGTATTAAAACTGTTCCATGTTGGGAACATTTTTCGGATACCACACGCACCTCGGATTTTTTTGGAATCTCGATGCTCTTTCTCTTTGTCGTGTTTCTCTGTTCCTGGAGACTCCGGCATGTCTTCTTCAATGGCCTCATCGGATTCCCAGACCTGGAAGGACAAACAAACACACTCATATAAACACAAACGTGTACAAACAAACACACGACGTGGTTATTACACACGAATCAGCGAAACTAAAGACGTCACAATCAAACAGCAAACAATTTACACAACCTCGTTGATCCTGATTTGCGGGAGTAGAGGTCTCTATTGTCCTGGGAAAGCTTTCTACTAAATCGTGGAACATTGTTGTGACGATTTGTTTGCCTTCAGCACTAAGAGTATTAGCGAGGTCAGGATGTTGGATGAGCAACACCTTCCCATCAACACCTGGATGGAGCTCCATACAGAACAGCTCCACAGCTCAATGCAGGGGGCTTTATTCCCCTCCAGTCCACACCTCTAAATTCTACACACACGACCAAGATGAGAGAAGTTTGTTTGAAATTTTTGTAAATGTATTAAAAAATGTAACAAAAATGTAGCGTAGATAAGTTTTCACAGCCCTTTGCTCAATACTCGAGTCTTTTTCAGTCTGATTCTACAAGCCTGGCACCTGTTTTTGGGAAGGTTCTCCCATTCTTCTTTGCAGAACCTCTCAAGCTCCATCAGACTGGATGGGGAGCTTTGGTGCACAGACATTGTTAGATATCTCCAGAGACGTTCAATCATGTTCAAGGCTGGGACACTCAAGGACATTCACTGAGTCGTCCTGAAGCCACTCCTGTGTTATCTTGGCTGTGCTGAGGGTCGTTGTCCTGTTGGAAGATAAACCTTTGTCCCAGTCTGAGGTCCAGATGGAGCAGGTATTCATCAAGGATGTCTCTGTACATCACTGCAGTCATCTTTCCCTCAACCCCGACTGTCTCCCAGTTCCAGCTCCTTCAGACACAATGCTAGACAAAGTTCAATCTGTTTTGTTTTTCATGGACTCAGAGACCTTTAGGGGTCTCCAGACGTGCTGCAGAAATGGTTGTCCTTCCGGAAGGTTCTCCTCTCTCCACAGAGCAACGTTGGAGCTCGGTCAGAATGACCATTGGCTTCTTGGTCACCTCCCTCACTGAGGCCTTCCTACCACGATCACTCAGTTTGGTTACTGCTCATTGAGATCTTCAATGCAGCAGAAATGTTTATGTACCTTCTCCAGATCTGTGTCTCCATACAGTCCTCTCTCTGAGGTCTACAGACAGTTCCTTAGATTTCATGTCTTGGTGTGTCTCTGACCTGCACTGTCTCCTTTGAGACCTTATATAAACAGGTGTGTCTTACCAAATCATGGCCAATCAACTGAATTGACCACAGGTTTCCAATCAAGCTGTAGAAACATCTGAAGGATGATGCACCTGAGCTCAATTTTGTGTGTGTGTGTGTGTGTGTGTGTGTGTGTGTGTGTGTGTGTGTGTGTGTGTGTGTTCTTACATGTGTGTTTATGGCTTCCATCAGTGCTTTCAGCCACTCATTGATAGTAGTTTCGCTGTCTGACTGGATGAGGAGCTCTGTGCCCTGCCGAGTCTTCACCTAATGAAGCAGATAGAAATATAAAAATATAGAAAGACCAAATCCATCCATCCATCCGTCCATCCGTCCCTCCGTCCATCCATCAATCCATCAAACCATCAAACCATCCTTCCATATTGTTACCTCAAGAACGTGCTTCTTGCTGGATTTGTCCTTCGATGCTCTCTCTACAGATCCTCCTTTCAGATCAACGCTGAACTCCGGCTTTGACTGGTGGCTCCCAAACTGAGAGGAGAAGACAAACACAAATCAGAGTCCAACACACAGAAGCAACATTCGTCACTGAAAACACAAAATGTGGAACCAGATTTAATCCTAAAATCTGAAACACATCCAATAAACAGTAACCTGAACTCATATGACCGTTAGATCAGTTCAACCCGACGTTCCTCAAAAGTGAGCGAGATCCTGTGACGCTGAAAACCTGTTTTGACTGGTTCTCTTTCTGAATTACAGGGTTAGTGATGCTTTCTGAACTGGTTTATACTCCATCAATTTGGAATCTCAACTAATCATAGTCTGTGAAGTGGCGTCGACTGCAGTGCTACCTGCAGATTCTTTTTCTATGATGAATGGAATGCAAGATCTAACTTAATCGGCACACTGATACACACCCAGCTGGTGGCCGCGCCCTGGTTCTTGGCAAATATCAGAGAGGATCCCTGTAGAACGGTCAAGTATGAGGTCCAGTTTTTTCTGTAGGTGGGACACAGGGAACGGTATTAACTGACAGCCTGAGAAGTAAATGCATCTTCACAGTTACTGTTCTTTACACTCAACCTTCCACCTATTCTCCAACCCCAGTCTGGAGAATGTCTTATTTTCCTTATCGCCTCATTCAGCTTACCGGACTTTCTTGCCATGTTCGGTGATCTTGGTCATGTTCAGGGGTCCGCATTTCTCAGCGTTTGGCTATGGAGAAGGAAAAAGAGCAGCATGAAAGGAGAGAAAAGGAGGAAACGTCTGCAGTCAGAGCAGGAGATAAAAGCATTGAGCATCAGGAGGAAAGATCAGGCTATAGAAGGGAAGAGTTCAGGACAGGGCTGGGGAACCAAGACCTGGAGTCCAACACAGTTTGCTGATTTCCCTGGTCTAGAACTGTCCAGAAGAACTCGGCAGGAGTTCCCCATCTCTGGTTTGAAGGAACAATAACACGGTAGAATGTGACTGTGGTCCATTCAGTCAGAATCTGTCTGTATTTATCGTGTTAGAAATACTACATGTTCTTTCTTCTATGAAAGAATGTTCTACATGTTCTTTCTTCTATGAAACAATGTTCTACATGTTCTTTCTTCTATGAAAGTATCTGTGTGAAAACGTCATAACACCCCATCGATGCCTCTGACTCGTCTCATTTGAACTACACTGAGAGGTGGAGGTGAGATAACCAAACACACAAAGTGAAGAAATGTCTTTAAACGTCGTTTGTAAAAGATCATTATTAAAAATTTATTTTTCTTCTGAGGATAAAGTTCAGACCCCGTCTGTCCTAATATCTGGTTTCTCCTCCTTTGTCTGAAATAATGTCAGTTAGATGTTTCTAGAAACGTCTACCATCTCTGACATCGACTGTAAGAAGGACGTTCCCACTCCTCCATGCGGAATTCTTTCAGCGTCAGTCTTTGTACAGACGCCCTTACGTTCTCCTCAAACCCCCTCTGATACAATAAAGATCTCATAGTGGTTTCTATGATGGAGAGATCTCCACACCCTGCTGCAGCAGAGCAGCTCCAAACCGTCACACCTCCACCACCATGCTTCACAGCTGGTATGAGGTTCTTCTGCTCAAATGCTGTGTTTGGTTTGTTTCAAACATGTCTTCAGTTACTAGAAATAACTCTTCATCTGTCCAATGTTTCTGTCCAATCCCCTCCTAGACTTTCCTGCATCTACAGCCCTCTTTCTGAAGACCTCAGAGAGCTCTTCAGGGATCTGGCCGTTGTGTTTCCACTCACTTCAACAATCAAGGTAAGACAGGGTCCTCCAAAGTCCTCATTTTAATTTTAATAATATGTAATAAATGTGTCCAAACATTTTCCTCACAAAAGAATTACATATTAAATGTACTTCTTCAGCTGTATGTGTTTAGTTACATCAGCTCCATCTCTCAGAATAGTTACAATGAAGATCAAAATGTCCAGATGTTTAAATATGTCAACAAAACAAAGGAGTTCGTGGAGGGTCCGGACATTTTCACGGCTTTTAAAGGCATCGGTACTATAATGTTTACTGGATAAGGAGAGGAAAGGCAGAAGGAGTGAAGGGGAAGAGGATCAAGAGAAAGAGTTGGAGATAATTGTGTGATACTAACGGAATGGGGGTGTTTGGGAGAGGAAGGGTCAGAGCAGTCGGAATCTGGAGTGCCAGGTTTTGGTGGATCCTGGTAAGAAGAACAGCAATCAATCACATGATCAATGAATAAACACTTTTCTGATCATTAGCTGTTATCTAGAAAGCCGTGATCATGCTGGTAATGAACGTTCTAATCATACAAACACTGTTATCATGCATCCCCTGGAGGTGTGTGTGTGTGTGTGTGTGTGTGTGTGTGTGTGTGTGTGTGTGTGTGTGTGTGTGTGTGTGTGTGTGTGTGTGTATTATATGCTCATAATTCAGTAAAAAGAATATAGTTTTATGAATATAACACTGTTTTGATGTGACTGCCTGGTCAATAGGATTGAATGGTCACTGCAACCCAAACATAACCTCAACATAACCCTAACATAACCCTAATCACAACCTCAGCAGCACTGCTGTGTCTGATCCACTCGTACCAGCTCAACACACACTAACACGCCACCACCATGTCAGTGTGACTGCAGTGCTGAGAATGACCCACCACCCACATCATAGCTGCTGTGTGGTGGTCCTGTGGGGTCCTGATCATTGAAGATCAGGGTTGAAGGAGGAGAATAAAGTCTGCAGAGAAACAGCTGGAATATCGTCTCAGGTCATATTGTTCTGATCGGTGTCAAATCCATAATCAGTTCATGCTTAATTAGTATGAAATGCAAATGTAACATAATTAAAGCCACAAGAATGAAATCAGTTCTCTTTAAGACACATTCTGTGTTTCTGAAAGTGCCGTCGTGATGCAGGTTGAATGACCCAGCAGAGCGGGCATTAATATTCAGACGCCTCTGAAGGCCTATAGAGTTAGAATTAGGGCTAAAATCACACTTGAACTCTTAGGGTCTCAACATTATCACAGAATGTCTCGTTAAAGTTGGACAGCAGAGTGTCGATCGGGATAGAATAGAAATTGATTGATTAATCAATGAATCAGATCATCATACTAATATTAAAACAATGTAAACAAAATCGAGTTGTCACATCATTGCCTTGTATACAAATACATAAATAAAATATTCTAAATAAAATACTCTAACAATGAGACCAGAGTTATGATTTTTATGAGCTATGAGCTTCAAACCATAAAATCTCAAACCAAGATAGGGCTGGGCAATATATCATAAATATCAATATGCCAAAATATATTTTGTTTGATATAGAAGTGAGTGGGTGGAGTGTTGGTGTGTGTAAGGAGCTGGAGAAGGAGCTGCAGGCTGTGCAGTGAGTGGGTGGAGTTTAATGTGTTGGTGTGTGTAAGGAGCTGGAGAAGGAGCTGCAGGCCGTGCAGTGAGTGGGTGGAGTTTAATGTATTTCCTCAGTGTTTCGTCACACTGGTGCTGTTACTTCACGATAACACACTCCGTCTCTATGTTCTAGCATTTTATTCTCTTAAGCATATTGAGTTTTTGGTCATATCGCCCAGACCTAATCAAAGGTGATGATCCAGACAGTACAGACACCCTCTAAGTGCTCGGCTAGAACATTCTCCACTTCTCCAGTGTCTTTGTGAAGGTCCACAGACGAGGCAAAATCAATGTTCTTGATTTTAGCGTGAATTCAAAGAGAAAACACCATGATTGAGGGATCTGAGAGGAAGATCAGGAGCTGACGGCGCGAGTGACTGATTAGTCAGAGAGATTGAGAGCTGCGATTGCTGCGGAATCTGATTGGCTGCTGGTGAACGGGCGGCACTGACTTGTGGCCTATAGGGATGAGACCGGACGGAGCCTTTTCTGCGCAGGGAGAAGAGTCGCCGATTTTTGAGGGACTTCTTTTTTAGCTTCAGTCAAACATAAGCAAACGATACTGAATCAAAATTACATTCACAGCCACGGCCGATAAGACCACACACTATAAGGACAAAAGTATTGGGACGCTTGAGTTTATCCTGCTCTTTTTTTGGAGACTTTCTAATAGATTCTGGAGCGCTGCAGTGAGGATTTGACTGCATACAGCAACCAGAGTGCATTAGTGATGATCCCCACCCCACCTCATCCCCAACTCATTCCAAAAGTACTGGATGGAGCGCCATCATTCCAGAGAACACGGTTCCACTGCTCCACAGCTCAATACTGGGGGGCTTTATACCCCTCTAGTCCACGCCTGGTGTTAGACATGGTGACATTAGGGTCATGTTTGTGTATCTGCTCCAGAGAGTCCTATTCTATTGGCGGTACTTCTCTACAGGGACTAGACAAGGGGGTGTCTAACACTTTTGGACATACAGTGAAGGTAGAACTTGCAGGTCATTGCATGTGACCTCACTTGTGGTGCTTTTCCACTGTATGGTACCAACCTCGCTCTGCTCGCCTGAATTAGGCAGATCTGATACCTGCTGATACCTGCTAACTCTGGACACCAGAGTTCTGTTTAAGCACCTGCTCACTCGTGGTTCCAAGTGGGCCGAGCAGAGACTTAAACCTGACGTGTAAACCGTGCAAAGCTCCGATTGGCCGTAGAGAATAAATCACTGTTCATTATGCAACGCAGACCTCTAGCGCTGTGAGGTGAAGTGTGTATCGTTGCTGTCCAATGAGAAACATGTATCTCCAAAATGGTGAATTTACAGGAGAAGGTGAAAATGCTCTTGACATTGAAGCGAATATAAAATCAGATATTATTTCTAATCTTAGCATTTCTATTCATGACACAGCTTCCAGAGCAGACACGGTTCAAACCACGAAGAGAAGTAAAAAGGGACAAAAATGGAGATACGAGGTTTCCATTGGACAGTGACGAGATGTTGTTTAGGTGCCGCATCATATTATGGAGCTGCTGACACACAGTTCAGTGCTGATCTGCTGATGGCAAAGTTAGTGGTCCAATAAAACCTGTCCAGATAAGGTCATTTAGTCTCTATAGACCTACACAATCCACTGCTTTAGAGCTACACAAGTGTTTCTCAACCCTGGCCCTGGAGGCACCCCTGCCCTGCACGTTTCAGCTGTAACACCCCACCCACGCAGCTCTGAAGGGCTTGTTAAGGAGCTGATGAGTTGCGTCAGATGTGTTGGGAGTAGGGTAAGCTCTAAAATATGCAGAGCCGGGGGTTCCTTCAGGAACAGGGTTGAGAAACACCGTCGGGTCCAGTAACGTAGGTACCATGCAGTGGAAAAGGGCCTCAAGCCCCTGTGATCTTACATGGAATAACCCAAGCATGAATGCTCTGGACCTCTAGGATGTATTAGGCCACTACAGTGGTATGAGCATACATACTGTATGTGCCTTGTCATTGTGAGGTTTGGGCCAAGAGACCTGCAAGAAGAAGGTTACACAACTGATGAATGAGATGAGAAGAACCCATGGTTGATGAGTTTTTCAGAGGTGTACAGTGCTGTGCAGATGTTTCAGGCACCTAATCACCTGATCAATAAGAGTGATCAGATTAGAACAGAAGCAGGTAAACAGAAATACGGTAAACTGTGGCAGTTGAGGTCCTGTGAACTAGTTTGAAGACCAAAGGTGCCAGATTTCTCCTGGACGCCCCCAGCCAGTGCCCCCAGGGGATTTGTTCAATTCCATCACCAGCACACCTGCTTTAACATCATTAAGCCCTGGCCTCATTTCCACTGCAGGGTCAGTGTCCACTGCGGTTCCAACCTTTAGATGGGTTATGGTTTCTTTTTCCATCTTATTATCTCCAAAAGCTGATCCATGTTTGCTTTCAGGAGAAAAACGAACGCTCGCAGGTCGTCTACACGCGCTACCATCTTCTCACTTCCGTTTACTGACCCTGTGCATGATCCCCTCTGTTGATCATGTGTTCCGTGACCTATCGGTTCCACTAAATGCGAGATGGTTTACTAAAAACAGGTTCTTATAAGCCATTAAAAACAGATCAACGTGGTGCTCAGAACTGTTCGGTCCTGCCGTTGACGAGAGGCCACTGATTTATCAAACCAGGTTTTGGTTAAGAGCTATAAATGCTCCTGTGAACTTTGGAGATGTTTGGTGTTTAATCTAATATTAGTTTTAGTTTCACTGAGAAAAGAAACCCTCACTTTTCAATTCTAATGGTGCCTAAAACATCCACAGCCCTGTACATACTGTACTTCAAAGACGTCTGAACTTCACATTAGTTGGCTGATCTGTAAACAGTTCTGCATTTATTATTTAACCATAAGTGAGAGAATTTTCACTAAAGTGTCTCCAACTCACGGTTTAAAGCTGCGTTGGAACGTTATGGTAATGATAAGTTATGGTAATGAATGCGTCTCCTGGGTTACTGGTCAAATTAATCCGCTTCAATGTTTAAACACAAGAATAATATTGTAATTTTTGGAGCAGGTGCCCTGTTTCATGAGCATAAAGAGCATGTAAATCTAATGTGTTCATAATCAGCACTGATTATATTTATGTTAACTAACAAAGTTTACAGAGAAAATTCGTTTTTAGCTACTTTTTGGATTGTTGACCCGGGAACTTCACTGCCGTTTCCTCACGGCCAGACGTAACGAGAGGGTTAAAAACCGCGCTGGGAGGAAATCAAATCAGTGAAATCATATCCTGATGTAGTTTAGCTGAACGGCGATATATAAAAAATTAGATATGTGTGTAAAATACAGGATATCCTATGAAATATTAAGAAATGGAGGGAAAACTACTTTTAACAATATACTGTATATTTTTAATCATTAAAAACAATAGAAAATCATTTGAAGCCAGTTTCTATTTCTTTACGAATTTTATGTAGTAATAAGTGTGGGGTGTCCGAATATTTCTAATCATTAAAAAAAATGCATAAATGATATTTACAGAACATTTCTTCAAGGTCGTGTTTGGTTATTTCATCTCTCAGTAGCCCTGTGACGATAATTACGATATCTACTCATCGCTCCCTCGTCCGCTCGCCGTCCGAGGCGAGTGCGAGTCAGGCAGCAGACAGCGCCACCTATGAAACGAGTGCAGCAGGTTCCTCCAAACACACAGAGCTCAGTAATTTACATTTAAGAGATACGTTTATAGCCGGTGTGTCGTCGCATCACCTGTTTCAGAGCAAAAACGTGTTGCAAGAGGGTTCCAGTGATGCACGGCCTTCCGCTCGGCTGCATTTTGCTGCGCTGTGTTTGATATTTGAAGATCAATCTATCGTGACAGGCGTCCCTCTCAGTGGAGCTCAAACGAAGACCAGTATTACAACTCGATATAAACGATCAGCGCGTATCATGCTCTGTTTATATCCTGATATTGAAATAAATATCGATTTATCGCCCAGCCGCTGGAATCAGTCAATCAAGGTATCTCGTCTTCAGGCATTTACAAAAAAAATGTTGTTCTAGGTCCTCATTTTATGAACTGAATTTGCATCTGAATGAGCATACATGTGATTTCTTACCCCGTCATTCGCCTCCAGTATACAAGCACTGCGCCTCCACTCCTTCAGCACTATGTCAGGTAGCTGCTTCCGATCCAGGCTGCGTGTTTTAGGGGCATCTTCCCTCTTTGGCATCAAGGCAGATGAATTACTCTAAACGAGGGCAGGAAGAGAACATGTTCAATAATCCAAAAATCGGTGTCGTCAAATACCTGCAGAAAATGTCAAAAGAGCACAGCTCTGTACGGCTCCAATAAAAGCTTGATTGGCAACAAATCTGGCAACGGATGCCAAGGAAGTGTTGCAGTCTGGCAGAGACATTCCTGGGAAACCCTTGCTGTTTGTGGGAGCATTATCCTGCTGAAAATGGCATTTGGAAGCCATCAGAAGCGACATGCGGCAGCAGGATGTCCTGCACGTCCTGAGCTGTTAGTGTCCCTCGTATCTCTACTTCGGGTGACCAACTTTGGATGCAAAGGCTCCCCAGATCGTCACACCAGCAGTTGGTGGAGTGTGTCGCTCCACAGCAAAGACGGAATTGAAGCGATCACCGCAAGGCCTCCGTACCGAAAACTGACTGTCATCGGATCCCAAACACAACCTTGATTCGTCACTAAAGACGACACGGTTCCGGTCCGTAGCAGTCCAGGTTTCTCGTTCACAACATCACTGTAAACGAAGGTGACGATGGCTTGGTCAGAACAGCCAAGCCAACTAATCAAAACGACCATCGTCCAGTGTGTCGTAGAGGCGTCTAGCAGTCAAAATCTCGGACTAAGAGGTACACTACCCAAAAGTAGCCTCGGAGAGCCTTTTTAGAGGACAGTGGGGGGAGCACTTTCCATCCTTGTGGCAAGACACAGTGTGTAATCAGAGCACACCTCTGATGTAAACATCTGCCTGAGACACAACTGCATGTCGACCCGACGTGTACGTGGGTGCATTATTTTAGCTCGATAAGCTAAAGCTATTATACTAGAATTATAATTATTTCATTTTAAAGAAGTGACTAATCATCTATACACACATTATATATATATATATATATATATATACACACACACACACACACACACACACACACACACACACACATCATATACTTCACACAATAATTAATTCGTAGGCTTAACAGGCTTCCACCGGGACAAAGCACTGGTGTGCACTTACTTTTGTTCTGAGATCCACTTTTGGTAGCTCCCACTCAGATCTGGAGCCGTCCGCGCTGTAGTAGTACGGCCGACCCTGCTCATCCGTGTGCTTGATCCACTGTTCAGAACACACACAAGAACACCGACAAAACTGTAACATACTCCCTGAAGGAACCATCGCAAGGGATCAATACAGTTCTATCCGTTTCAGCACTAAAGCTACAGCACCCAGATACCTTCAGAACTAGATTCATCTCACTGAAAACACGGTTTACGTTGTGGTATTGTTTACGTTGTTGTATAGGTGTTGCACGCTGATTTTCAGTTCAAGACTTATTAATAAATAACTTATAATAGTATAAACTTATAAATAGTAATAACTATAAGTATAATAGTAATAGTAATATAATAGTAATAACTTATAAAAGTATATAATTTAGTGTCTACAAACATGATTATATAAATATATATAAAATCAGAAGAATTAATTGTTGCCATGACAATGTAAGATGTGTGAACGCGATCATTAAGTCTTTGCCACCCTTTCAAAAGACAGACACTACTGGGGTTCGACTGGGGTGATCTGGGTCCCCTGTGGTCCTGGTGAGCACTTATGTATCTTCTTCGCTGGTAGAACTTCAAGAGAAGTAGAACTGAAATCATCTGATCACAACAGACCATGTCAGATTAAAATAGAGCAGCAGCAGCTTCCAGATAACGTGTGTGAGAGTGTCCATATCTCCAGTGGGGTCTAAAAGTCTGAAACCACACACACACACACACACACACACACACACACACACACACACACACACACACACACACACACACACACACACACACACACACACACACACACACACACACACACACAATCGTGGATAGGTCTGGTGATGCAACTGGCCACCGTATCTGTGTCTTCAAGGCGAGCTCTTCAGACGGCAGCAGTATGTGAACAGTATGTATCTAACCAAGGTAGAACCACTGGTTGCAGAACCTCATTAACGTAACGTTGGTCGGCTAAAGTGTCTGTAACGAAGGCCAAAGGTGATCTGACCTCGTACGAAATTGCATCCACACCATGACACCGGACCTTCTGTAGTGCTGATCTTGATGCAGACCACGGTTCCTCCACAAACAGATTCAACATCGATGACTCCATTGTGGATGGTTGCTTCAGGGTGCAAGTAGGTTTTGACGTGTGTGTGTGTGTGTGTGTGTGTGTGTGTGTGTGTGTGTGTGTGTGTGTGTGTGTGTGTGTGTAAATAAAGAACTAAATAAATGGTCTCAGATTTTTTGAAGCCCACTGCTTGTACACCTTTTCAATCAGAATGAAGAGTGTGTGTTAGTGTGTCTGCGTCTGTGGGTGTGTACCTTCTCATTAGTATAGTCACACACATACAGTGTGTGTCCATATTCATCAAGTTCCTCTGACCAGCCTCTAGGGGGCGAGCCATACTGGCTATCTGACTGGCTACTCAGACAGTTCTCCTCCGACGACAAAACCTTCACCCAGGCGATCGCGGATCGGCAGGAAGAGTGAGGAGGACAGACGGGGGAGGAGAAAGAAAGAACGAAAGGAGTGAGCGGATACAGGAGGAGGCAGTCATTACAAATCAAAAACATCGCTCCGTCACCAACAGCGTGCCGCACATGCAGACTGCTGTCTACCACCTAGAGAGAGAGCAAGATTGTGAGACAGGTCCCATCATGCACTTCATGACAAGTTAGGGGGCTGAGGGTCCATAGAATGTGTGTTTGGTGGGCATGCACGGGCGCGGAGCCCAGAGAGATGAGACACAGGAGAACGGTTACGGGAACTGGTTCTAGGTGTAAAAGGTGTTAAAATGAGACACTAAGGAAGCGTAAAAACTGAATTAACTCGCATTAACTCTAAAATGTCCAACATGGTCTACAGATGAGCTGGTACGTGGGTGCACCGTCTCTCAGATCGTCACAGATCACGATTAGGTAAACGTTTAGAGAAAAGACCAAATAAACAACAAAACATATCAATGTCTTTCACACAAAATTCGATTTTTACAGACTGAAATGTATATTAAAGAAATGTGCACAATTTCAATTCACTACACTTTCTTAAAAGTGAATTTGCACCTGTTAGACAGAGAACCTTTGTTAGTGTTAGACGGTGGTGCGACTCAGGCCTTTAGAACAGCTAGGTTCCCAACTTCGATGATGGAAACCTACAGTCCTCTTGTTTTATACAAACAAAATAAAAAAGAATTAATATTAGTTTGGGGCGGTGCGTCTGAGGCACCGTGTTTGGTGCGGTGCGTTCGAGGCACCATGTTTAGGGCGGTGCGTTCAAGGCACCGTGTTTCGGGTGGTGTTACAGCTTACAGCATCACAATAAACATGACATACCTTTTACTCATATAACTGACGGAGACGTAGTGTGTTAATATATACTAAATATAAACACTGGATCTAACCGTAGTCGACTCCGCTGGAGAGAACTGACTACTGCCCGCAGAAGCTCCTGATTGGCTGAATGGGGTGCATTCGGTGTAGTCTGTTAGATTTGGGTTGGAGGTGAAACCTGTAGGAAGGCAGGTCACCAGGAGGAGGGTTAGAGACCACCGCTACATACAATACCTCAATCTCTGTGCTTGTGTTGTCGTGTCTCTCCTTGCTGATGCTGTCACGCGTCCGCGGGGGTTTCCATGCCCTCTCCTGGGTGGCGCGGTTGTAGTAGAAACGTCGGCCATTAGGATCTCTGTGCGTCTCCCAGTCTCCATGAGTGCTCAGCGGGGAGGACGAGGGCAGCGGCGGCTGGGAGATCTTCAAGTCCTGCAGGTTAGTGTAGACAGGTAAATTAGAGGTGTAATAATTCATATTGGAGTGTCAGTCGTACAGAAAATACACGGTAAACTATGGACAAGACACTCCAGAACTGCGTAACGCTGCTGATCCAGAGTCATATTAGTGTATAATCCCGTAATATTACATCACCACCTCCGTCCACATGCTTCTTTCACTTTCAATGATACTTCTGTGTCTCTCAGCTTGTCCAGAAATGCATGTGTAAACGGGCCGAGTACCGAACCTGGGAAATGTCCGAGTGAGGCTGTGTGTGAACAGAGCAGGCAGAAGAATTCAGTGTGTAAGAGGGCAACTCCAGATCGTGTCTAGACCTGCTTCTCTGGACATATTTCCATCTCATTTCAACTCATGAATTTGAGGTGGATCAGATGGACGGTGTGTCAGTGTTGTTGGAGAGGGTGTGTGTAGTTGTAGCAAACCATGAGGTTAAGCATGGTTTGACCAGAACCGTGACAGTTATGTAACGTTACAGCCTTAAAAGAAATGCAGGAAAAACAGGAAATGGAAAAAGGGAACCTTCTGTACATAAGAGGTCAAAAGAGAAATTAAAAGATTTTGAAAGCTATTATTGGGCAAGGGTGTGCCACTTATAAACCCTGTGTGTGTGTGTGTGTGTGTGTGTGTGTGTGTGTGTGTGTGTGTGTGTGTGTGTGTGTGTGTGTGTGTGTGTGTGTGTGTGTGCTGAACAGCATTCAGAACATTGCACCAGTAATTGCAAAACTCATCCTGAAGCTACTCAGAGTTAGTAAAATTGAAGAAGTCACTCGCACAGATGCACAGATCAGATTAACAGTGTAAAACCACAGCGTTTCCGACTTCATGTCGCTCTTACCACCTTTTACTTCTCGCTTCTGTTTGACACTGATATCTCACAGACGCCTCAACTCTGCATTAAAAATGACACTGATCATATTTATTCCGCAGAAATGAACAGTATCGAGTGTTTTGAGAGTTTAGTCTAATGCACACACACGTGCAAATGCACACACGGCTTATCTAGTACCTGTAAAAACACACAACGTTAACCTACCGGCCCCGTGTCTAATGCCAGCACTCCATAATGGTCCTCCATCCAGTACCTTAAAGAGGGATGAGTCGGGGAGGTGATCGTCCAACATCCTGACGTCACTAACAAATGCTCTGGTCACTGAATGCAGTCGAATCCTCACAACAATGTTCCAGAATATGGCATAAAGCCTTCTCTGAATATCACAACTTATGACAACACACATTCTGATCTATATCCTGCTCCTACCTGGGTGCTCCTACCCCACAACACAACCGGACTTTGTGCAACAACAATAAAATACAATATGAGTAATATTTTCTGTATTAGATTATTATTATTATTATTATTATTATTATTATTATTATTATTATTATCATCTTCTGCTCTGTTTGCACTGCAATGATGCTGCTGCTATATTTGAGGCCGGTGGTTTCGATTGGCCAGAAACAACCCAAGAACCACAAAAGCCGATAGGAATTTAGGGCTGGATCGATATAATCATCGGCGCTGAAAATCAGGTTTCAGTCAGTGATACGATCAATGCATTTGCCTGCGCGAGTAACCAGGAACTCCGGGTTTACATAAATCAGACAGTAATCAGATTTCTACTGCAATAACCTGACAGATGAAGGTAAATACGGCGGGAAGAAGGCGGCGTCCCTAACGTCTGAAGTGTGGGAGTATTTTGGACCCAGTAACAAAGTGATCTATGATGTACAAGCTTTATAACTTGGTGCCATTCTTTATCTAATGCTGTTAATCGTCTGTTTGTTGCAGTTGGTCTCATTGTTGGGTGATGAACACCAGTAATCCAGCTCGGAAAACAGCTAAAATTCCCTCGAAAGAAACTCCGCCTCCAATATCCACACCGTAAACCAACTACCATCTGCAGCTGAACCACAGGCACGTCAGAAAAGCCTCTACATCTATTTACGTAGACAGAGGTTGAGTTGTTAGGCCACAGTGATCGGAGCTAAATTTGGAAGGCTAGAAGCTGTTAAGCATGGTGGTGGGAGCATCATGCTCTAGGAATGTTTTGCTACACCATGCGAGAACGTGAGACCGTTCCCTGCTCAAGCTCTCCAACCACAATCTCAAAACTGTCGGCTGCAGAAAGTTTCCCGCAATCCTCGACCATGTAAACAACTGTGCACAGGAGTTGCGCAAGCACCTCCACAACAGGCAGCCTTACAGGCTCAAGCCACAAGGTTTTAGGCAAACACACACACACACAGTACCTGTGACGTGATGTTGTAGGTGAAAACCTCATCGTCTTCAGAGTGTGGAGACCGTGGAGAGTGCGGGGACTGTTGAGGGTGTGGAGACAGGGACAAACTGAGTCTAAAATGTCTCCACATTGTTCTAGTCAACACTCGCTCCCGTGCTGACAGAAAAGGGCTCGTCTCACTCCGATCTCTACTTCCCCATCAAATGTGTGTGGTTGTGTGCGCATCGGGGTGTGAAATGGTGAAATCGAGGGCGTAAGACATGAAGACAACGCCACGTTCCTCATTATTATGCAAATCGAATCAAAGTGTCGAATGTTTATTTTTGGTCATGGACGGTTGTGCGTCTCAGGGCTCTTTGGATCACTGAAATCAATCTCAGACACCTGTGATCATTAGTCTGCCAGTGAGGCCAGTTTAAGCAAAACTACTGGTTTTGATGCTCCACCCTTTGAGTCCTCGCTGCACAAGTTGTGTGCTTTTGTGTGTTGATGCCTCTTTTTTGTAATAACACAGTAATTACATGAGATGGTCACATGACATATGATGACATCTTTATGGAAGGACTTTGGCTTCTTAAATATGTAATTACTTGATGTGTCCATACTATCAGAACTTTAATATCGTGATGAAAGTGATGAAGTCATCAAAAATTGCCAAACGATTTTTTTTTTTACTTATTTTTGAAAGTGGAGACGTCACATTCAAGATTGAGACTAGATTTATGAACAAAAAAGTCAGATAGGTGTCAATAAGTTGAGAATAAAATATATATGACATTGTATAATATAGATTATTACTGTGACAAAACGTATTCAAAAATTCAGGCGGTCTTAAATTTTTTGGCTGATTTTGCTTCTTGGATCCATGCCAATCCTAAAACTGCTCATCATAGCAGCCCAGAACCTGAAATTATTTGTTCAGGGCCTACATGACCAACATCTCAGGTAACAGGAGCTTCTAAAAACACTTATAAATTTTATAAAAGTATGATTTTGCACAATGGATTACTCTGAGATGCTTCACTGCACCACAGGATAATCCCTACTGTTAGAAAGAGTAGGTTCTGCGGGTTCTAACCGTATGTGATTTGTGCCGGTGTGTCAAGGAGTTCCTGACTTACAAAGCTGAGAACATAAGGTGTTATTCTGCCCTCACTGTGAGGGCCACAGGTCACAGGTTTCCAGCAATACGGGAAAGAAAAAGGAGCTCAGTGCTGCTGGAAATCATCAAACAGTCCAATACCTTGGACAAGTCTTGTTTACTGATGTGCAACCCTGGATGGTTCAGATGGAGTAGTGGATGGTGTCCCATCGAGACAACATCAGCAAAGAAGTGACGTTGGGTTGTAAGGTGTGTAAATGACCTCTGACCACTGTCTTCCATGGTACAGAAAGAGGAACATTGCCTTTTGTAGCATCATTATCTTCATGCGTGATAACACACCATCTCATGCTGCAAAGAACACCTCTGTCATTGGCTGCTGTGGGCATAAAAGGAGAGAAGCTCATGGTGTGGCCACCATCCTCCCAGGAACTCAACCCTACTGAGAACCTTTGGAGGTTCCTCAAGCAAAAGATCTATGCGGATGGAAGGCAGTTCACGTCAAAACAGCAGGTCTGGGAGGCTTTTCTGACGTCCTACAAAGATATTCAAGGAGAAACTGTCCATAATCTCACAAGTTCAATGGATGTAGTGAGAACATTCAAGCTGCATGGGATGGATCATCACAGGACACCATTAGGAGCCTCTACACCTCCATGCAGAGACGTCTGGCATGTTGCGTTAAACCTGACGCCGTACTGAGAGACACGTCTTCTGTATGAGTAGATCAATAAAGATTGATCAAAACATTTATAATCAGTTTTTGATCTTGATCACCTTCATCTTCCTTCTCAACAGAACTGCAGACCCACACGTCCTTCTGGGGGAAACTATGGCCCCAGAAGGATTGTAAGTGTCCAGCACAAAGTACAGGTGTGAACAGGATACTAATTTGTCTCAAGGACACACTGAAACTCACAAACCCACACCAGTAATCAGACTGGCCTCCTTATTCTAAACTGGTTACGCAGTGTTTTTACAGTTTTGGAAGAGGGTGTAATCACGTGGACGCACAAGCACAAAGAGTACACGCTCTCAATGCTGTATGTCTTTTGTTCACGCAGAACAGTCTGCAGGGGTCTCTGCGGACTGCTGATTAGCTGTACGGTTTAAAGGTTAGTATTGTGTGAAAAACCACTGGGTGATTTGTTTTCCCCGGACAGGCTGGACGTGGCTGCGACTGACAGGGAGGGTTTGCGCTAAAGGTCAACAGAACAGCAGTGAAGCTCATTGTATACAGACACGAAACAAATGGCTTCCTGACGTCACCTGAACCACTGCAGAGCTAGCAAGCACCCAAATCTGACGTTGGAGTCTGGAATATCAGAAAGAATCTTGGTGTTTTCTAGCAACTGGTGTTTTACACCAGGAACCGAAGATACGTCACAGAACGTGTCATCAACAGAGGGGCTGCACAGGGTCAGTAAATGGAAGTGAGAAGATGGTAGCACATATAGTGTGTCTGCAAACGTTTGTTCTGTTACACATTCGTTTTTTTTCCAAAAAGCAAACATGATTGAACTGTTGGCGATAAGACGACGTAGAAGACAACACTGTATGAGACAAATGGTGAGTCATTGCTCCTGTACAATTCAAGTTCAAGCTAAAAAAACGAATCTTTGGTTCCTGTTGCGAACGAAATTTTCAGGTTCTGGAACAGATCAAATTAGGTTCACGAACTGGAACGGAATACGTTCCACGTTGGTGGAAAGCCCAGTCTAACTCTCCGCCAATTTGTGTGTCACACAATTTCACCCAGCTCAGCGAAGCACCCACCGAGGAGCCTGTTAAGAGAGCCTTGTTTATCAGTGTCTATCTTCCAACCCATCAAATTAGCTACTAATTAACCCAGAGTCAAAGCGAAGGACATTAGAGGCAACTGTAGTCAGCTTTCTGCTCAACTTCAGGATTCCCTGTTTGTTTTATAATGGTGACAGTATTGTCCCCTTGACAAAGTAGGGAGCGATATGGGTTACATATTGTTTCTGGATTGATTTAGGGCAACGGCATGTCCCCCAACTTACGAACAGGTTCCGTTCCAGAAGGCTGCTTGTACGTATACGTACGTACTGAGATGTCAGCCATCTTCTCACCTCACACAACTCTTTTTATAATGTCCATTTTGTTTGTTTTGAACGTGATGGCCTGGCATGTCTTGGCACTACCAGCTGCATCACCACTGCTTTGGTGCTTTACCTCCAACGTGTTCGAATGCTTATTAAGGGCATAAAACCTCTGAAAACAAACGCAAGTTCACAACGTATTCTGGAGAACGCACCACACAATCAACGGACATGCAAACTACAGTATCCTTACGTGTCAACTTTAAACTTGAGGACGATACTTAGAAACTACTTTTGAGCTCAGGGACAATTTTGTTCGGATGTTGCGAACTCCGTAACTCGAATGTTCAGTGGTAGGGGACTATGAAATTTCTCCTCACTATGCCGTCAGTCGATGTCCGTCGAACCAACGACTTTCGTACAGTAAGTGTCCGTACACAACAATCGACACAAACAGGCAAGGAATCCGAAACCCGATTGAAATGTGTACCGTGTGAATATTCCCGTAGACATACACCAAACTCGGCTGCTTATCTCCAGTAAATAATGATGCAACGGCAGCAGATCAACATACATTCCAAACCCAAAACGAAATCTGCTCTGCACAGAGAACTAACTGCTAACAGTAATCGTGCCTGCAGTTAATCCGGGCAGTAATCCGTTGGTGAGATTTGTTCCCGTTAATTACTCTAATTCCCTCTCTCTCTCTCTCAGAGGACCTCGGAATGACAATGATTATGTAATGTAGCAGAGGTACGGAGAGAGAGCGCGCGAGAGAAAGAGGGATGAAAGGTTTACCCTTCTCACAGATGCTGTCGTTACCATGTGTACAGTGATCGACACGGCTCTTAGGGATAACGAGGTCTGTGAAAGCAGGATTTGCCGGAATGCTCCTTTCCTGATGTCCAGTAGAGAGACACGCTGACAAAATACAACTGGAAATATTTATTGAATTCCATACAACAAATGCATGAAATGTTAGTCATTGCTGGACCGAGAACAGCCCTCCAACCAGAAATGTCCTGCCAACAGCATCCTGTGAGCACTGATGAAGGTCTAGAGGACGACCAACACAAACTGCAGAAACAGATGAGCTTCTGTCTCTGACTTTACATCTACAAGGTGGAGACACTCGGTAGGAGTGTCTCAGAGTGGACAGTGAGTGGACAGGGTTTAAACACTCCAGCAGCACTGCTGTGTCTGATCCACTCGTATCAGCAACACACACTAACACACCACCACCATGTCAGTGTGACTGCAGTGCTGAGAACGACCCACCACCCACATCACATCTGCTCTGTGGTGGTCCTGTGGGGTCCTGATCATTGAAGATCAGGGTGAAAGGAGGAGAATAAAGTCTGCAGAGAAACAGATGAACTACAGTCTGGAATTATAGACCCACAAAGAGCTCCTGTGTGATCAGAGGAGCTGATAAATGGACAGTGAGAGGAGAAACAGGGAGGTGGTCCTAATGTTATGGTTGATCTGTGCATATAAATGTATGTTATCAGCATGATTTGCTTTGGAGAAAACTGGAAGTACTGGAAAGTGTGTGTGTGTGTGTGTGTGTGTGTGTGTGTGTGTGTGTGTGTGTGTGTGTGTGTGTGTGTGTGTGTGTGTGTGTAAGAGAAACTATGAGTGTGAGAGCTGTGGCAGTGCGGCATGTTGGAACAGCATCCTCCTAAAAGAGTCCGTGGGGAATGTGAGCACTCAGCACTTAAATATGAATACAGTAACACTGCACACCACGTCAAGGTCACGAAAACACCTTGTAACTCCAATTTTGCTGTTTTTTTGCTTACGGTGTGAATTTGGCAGTTGTTGAGAATGTCATGATGAATGTAATCTGAATCAAAACCCAGTTTAAAAGCCAAATGAGCTTCCAGTGCATGTTTACTGCTCTGTCCACGTGAACATGATCAACCTGCATACAGACTCTGACTGATCAGAGAGAGGGGGCGGGGCTGATGATCAACCTGCAGACAGACTCTGACTGATCAGAGAGAGGGGGCGGGGCTGATGCTCAACCTGCATACAGACTCTGACTGATCAGAGAGAGGGGGCGGGGCTGATATCACCGACCCAGAGATTGGGTTCTGGAGGAAAACAAGAATCTTTCTATGCTCACACAGGTGTTCAAATTTCAGAATAAAAGTCCTAAGAAGAGATAATACTGATAAATCCTTCTCTTGTAAAGCTGCAGTTTTAGAGACGTGCTCTCTCTCGTCATGAACACACAAACGCTCTCTCTGATGCATTCCTCGTTCCTCAGGTTATCCTTCTCTCCTTCCAAACCCTCCTTCATCCCTCCCCATCCTCCCTTCCACCCTCCTCTGCCTTTCTCTGGCTGTAGGGAGTGTTGAAACCTGCTCTGCAGACAGGAGGCAGCGGCCACACACCCACACACTGTGCCAATGTTCCTTCCAGACATTAGTTTGTGTGTGTGTGTGTGTGTGTGTGTGTGTGTGTGTGTGTGTGTGTGTGTGTGTGTGTGTGTCTCTCTCTTCAGGTTACTCAAGTTGCACTTGGAAAAGACACTCCAGTAGACCACTCCTGCACCATCTGCACCAGCTGAAAGTAAGACTGATCGCAGGTCAGGCTGCACCGTCTTAAACTGGGATTTAATTCAGTTGAATTTTAGTTTTCCGAGCTGAATTGGTCTCTGATAATTCCAGGGTTAGACACGTCTTTTAGCTACATTTACACCATTTATCAGACGTCCTTCTCCAGAGCGACTTACAACAGTGCTTTGCTGTTCACTCAGAAAATATCCTTTGCTAGTTGACGAGGCTGGAATCTAGAGGTTCCTCACACTTAGATCCTGTTGAACACAAATGAGGAACAGATGAGTCTCCAGTCTGCATTTGAAGACAGTGAGGGACTCAGCTGTTTAAACCCCCAGGGGACGTTTGTTCCACCATTTTGGTGCCAGAATAGAAAGAGTCTGGATGAAGGTTTTCCTTGCGTCCTGAGGGACGGTGGGTCAAAGAGTTTTGACCATTACCATCATGTACGGAGGAGCTGGTCCATTTATGGCTTTGCGGGTCAACAGAAGTAGGATATGTGCATCAAACCCCGTACACCGGACGTTTCAACGTTTCCTCACTTGAGTTGATTTTGACTTTTTGACATAACGTGAATCGGGCAGTTCTTTGTATCTTGGAATTTCAGGATGAATGGACATAGGAAGGTTTTCATCCACCTCGTCTAAGCTTCATATTTTGGAGATACAGGAATTCTGTTCAACAGTGACGATATTCAGAGACAGACAAGAGACAGAACTGACTCAAACGTGGCCGTGAGGAAAACCTCTTCACCACATTAGTATCCCAGGAAAGGTTCCCTTCTGGAAGACACTGTTAAAGAACTCTGCTGCAACTCATCATTCAGACGTTTCTCCATAAAAAAGAGACAAGTTCTCGCACATACATACGAACACCTCACACACGCTCACACAGATGTGAAGACATCTTCAACGTGCCATGATGCACCATCCAGGATTACTCACTGTGATCCAGCTGCTTTTGTCTCTCCCACCCAACACTCTCCACCCACCGATGAAAGGGTGGTGGCCAGGTGAGGAGAAGTGGGAACGAGTCCACTTTTCAGGGAGCGTTTAAATCACAGCTACCTTTTTACCTTTCATTTACCATTCTATTGTTCTGCGATTCATAGCTCCACCCAGAAGGAATTAACCAATCACACGTTCAGATCTCATGGTGCTCTGGTGTCATGGTGTGGGTGCAATTTCATATCATGCCAGATCACCTTCGTTCTTCATTACAGACACTTTAATGAGGTTCTGCAACCAGTGGTTCTACCTTTTCTGAACACACACTCTGGTGCTCTATTCCAACAGGACGATGCTCGTCCACACACTGCTGCCGTCTCAAGATCTCGTCTTGAAGACACAGATACTACGCCGTGGTCGGTCTCATCTCCAGACCTGTCCCTGATTGAAATGTGTGGGAAGCTATTGGACGCTCTATCAACACTCCACCCCTACCACACCATCTGCAGAACTGAGTGAGAACGTTCAAGCTGCATGAGATGGATCATCACAGGACACCATTAGGAACCTCTACACCTCCATACAGAGACGTCTGACGTGTTGAGTTAAACCCGACGCCGTCCTGAGAGACACCACTTCTGTATGAGTAGATCAATAAACATTGATCATATATAATTTATTGATCTGATCACCTTGGTCTTCCTTCCCAACAGCACTGTATGTTGAGATACAGTCTTCAGTCATGTCTAGTTCCATGTAGATTTAGATCAAAATGTGATTTACGTCCATAAATATCCAAAAAACACAATCACTGCCGCCATAAACCCTGATGCAGCCTGTAGACTGAATCTCAACAGCCGAGCTCTATTTCCTGTTTCACAGTAACGGTCAGTCAGTAACGGTGCTCTGTGCGAGTCAGAAACTCGAGAATGACAGAACGAATAATGAACAGCATTTACAGTCACTTTAAAAGGACTATAAACGATGGAGCTGCATTAAAACTCTGATTTTAAGACTAAATCAATCGTCTATTAGACTGTAGATTAGAGGACTTCATCTCAGTGAGACACAAGTGGTATCAATTGGTGTGAATGTAGCAAGCTGTGGGTGTGTGTGTGTGTGTGCAGATGTGTAAATGCCTGTGCGTCTCTATATATACACACGTGTGAGTGTCTGTGTGTCTCTAAGACCAGATGTCCACAGCTCTACTGTTATGTAGCAGAGCTTATGTAACAGAGCTCAGCACATCCTCTTACCTTTTCGATCACACACACACACACACACACACACACACACACACACACACACACACACACACACACACAAAAGGCTGCCAAGATCACCACAATGCCACGACACCAAAGTCGTCTTTCTAAAAACACTGGACTCTTGGTTCGTATGTGCCCGAATCCAGCACTGCAGCAAATTCACAGGCCTCTATGATGTCATAATGCTCATCTGTCTACACTCGGCTGGTTTACATGAAAACCTACGATGTCAATGTTTTCTTTCACATATAAGACCTATAGGATGTCAATAATCATCAGTACGTGCCTGTTGGTTTACCCAAAAAGACCTATATGACGTCATAACACCGTTTCACACACAAGACCTGTATGATGTCATAGTGCTCACCTGTATACGCCCCACTAGTTGACAAAAAAAGGCCTGCGTCATCGATTCAGGTGTACACACCCTGCTGGTACGTCCACAGAAGTACGTAGACGATGTCATAGTGCTTCCCGGTAAATATGACGATATTACAAATATAAGTTACACTGCTTTAAGTACAAATACATGAAAATATGTCTGTTTGACACATAAAGATGAGATGAAATATGATGTCATAATGTCTGTCAGATGTACAAATTACACAATGTCATGATCCTCATCAGTATACGCACCACCGGTTTACATAAAAAAATACAACAACCATGCATGATGTCATAATGCTCATCAGTAAATACTCTGCTATGTCAGGTGTAGGACCTATATGATGTCATAACGCTCACCAGTATACGCCCCACTGGTTTAAATGGAAAGGCATATGATGTAATAATGTTTGCTGGTGCATTAACACTACAGTACACAAAAATACCTTTACATCAGAATGTCATAGCGCTCATCCCTAAACGCTGTCATTTCACATGTCAGCCCTGTATGATGTCATAATGCTCATCACTGTACGCCCCGTCGGTAACACTTCGGCTGAAGGTACGTCTGAAGAACAACCCGAAGTAGTTGGAACGCTGTGTCGCCCGCCACGTCCGTAAGTTTAGGTGTGCGAGTGTGCATTTCTAACAATGGCATTGAGCAGCCTCAGTACATCAGTCCTGGAGGAGTGTGTGCGTGATTGCAGTGTGCGTGGATTTGTGTGGTTGTGTGTGTGTGTGTGTGTGTGTGTAGTCTTACCAGTTCCTCCGGGTACATGCTGTTACTGCAGTGCTGCTCAGTGCAGTATATCCAATACAGAAGAGCAGCCTCCACTGACTCTGCTGAAATACTGAATACACAGCTCTATATACAGTCCTCCTCTCTCACTCGCTCTCTCTCCGCAACACACACACACAAGCACGTTCTGCATGACACTTGCTCATCAGCCCTCCCCTTCAACTGTCATATCATCCTTAATATTCTCACCTAAACACACACACACTCTCACTCTCTCTCTCTCCCCCCAACACACACACACACCCTCCCCTCTCAGAGAGATTAAACAAATCTTCATAACACACACACACACACACACACAGAATAAGCACCCAGTTGCTTTAAGTTGCATCAGTGCTGACACAGATGTGCAAATGCACACACAGCTTGTCTAGTCCCTATAGAGAAGTACTGCCAATAGAATAGGACCCTCTGGAGCATTGTGTCCAATGGCAGGCGTGGTCTAAAGGGGTTTAACGTGGAACACAGTGGAACTGTGTTCTCCTGAATGATAGAGCTCCATTCAGTACTTCTGGGGTGAGTTGATGAGTTGGGGAGTTGAGGATGAGGTGGGTGGAGGTCATCCAACACCCTGACCTCACTAAAGGTTTTTGCTGAATGCAAACTAATCCTCGCAGCAATGCTCAAATCTTGTAGAATGTCTTCCCTGGACAGCAGAGACAGTTACTCCAATAAAAGCAGGAAAAACTCTTTTTAATCCTCTTCAGAGGAAACAGTGAATGAGCAGGCGTCCCAATACTTTCGTCCATTTAGTGTACACTTAACATCCACAAAAAGTGAGCAGAGTGCGCAGAGAATGAGAGGAAGGGAACGGGGAAAACGTAGAGGAGGTAAGAGAAAGGAGAAGAGACTAAGCAAGGGGAGGGACAGAGCAAGGGACAAAAGAAGGGACAGAGGAAAGGAAAAGGGGAGGGTCAGAGGAAGGGACAAGGGGAGGGACAGAGGAAGGAATGCTGTTTATACACCGACTGCTCCTTTGTGACTAACCTTTGATCTCGTGCTGTGCATTCACATGTGTGTATACACACATACACACACACACACACACACACACACACACCACACCTTGTACCCTGTCAGCTGATATTATGAGTGTGTCTTAGAGGAGGGACAGGGAATCATTCACAGAGGACCAGTATTAGGTTTCTTTTGAAATAACAAAAACTGTGACCAGCTCAGCCATAAACGTACTGACTGTCTAGCTGGACATTAGGGTTGGGAACAGTTCACAATTCAATCACTACGGTACCAATACCAATACCCGGAATTCTGAACTGTACTGAACTAGGGCTTGGAAATCTAAACAGAACAGGATACGGACTGAGCGATATATCGATATTTATATCTATATCAGGATATAAACAGAGCGCAATACGGATATTTATATCTATATCAGGATATAAACAGAGCGGGATACGGGCTGAGCGATATATCGATATTTATATCTATATCGAGATATAAACAGAGCGGGATACGGGCTGAGCGATATATCGATATTTATATCTATATCGAGATATAAACAGAGTGGGATACGGGCTGAGCGATATATCGATATTTATATATATATCGGGATATAAACGGAGCGGAATACGGGCTGAGCGATATATTGATATTTATATCTATATGTGCTGAGGCAATATCGTTTATATGGTTTTACATTTTTTAAATAACATTGTGTTTCAATCTGGTGGAATTCTTTATTCTCCTCCATCACTCTTCTCCAACCCCTGAGAAAGAGAGGAACAGGGAGAAAAAAGAGGAAGACTAACAGGAAATCCTGAATTACACTATGACCAGTTTTACACTGTTTTCACACGTCCGATATCTGGATATCATCGGATTTATTTCCTCCAGCCAAGTTCAGAGCACCTGTTTTGTTTTCTGTTTCAGTCCCGAGGATTTTTTCTCGTAAGACGACACCCTGGTTTGAGTAGCTGCCATTCCACGGCCGTACCAGAGAAACAAGAATTCAAACACGTCTGTGTTGATCAACATCTAGGTCCCTAAAAGTCGTTGTTGTTCCCACCTGTGTGGTACCACCTCCTTTATTCATAGACTTGGTTGCTAAAAGACCCGCCTACCTGTAACTGCTCCGTGGAACTGCTGCTGAACTCATCCCCGGATTCAGAGTCATTCCGATTTTTCTCCGATGCCTCTCTGAGAGATTCCACACCAGCAGCATTCCTGTCCCGTATTCCTTCCCGCCTTTTCTCCTTCTCTCCATCTGTTGCTCTCTCGCCTTCCCTCTTCTTCTCCTTGTCTCCACCTCCTGTTCTCTCTCCATCTCTCCTCTTGTCCTTTTCTCCATCCTCCACCCTCTCTCCATTCCCGGCCTTTTCTTCAGTTCTATCCCACCCTCCTTCGCTCCTCCTCACTTTGTCCCCCTCCAGTGTTTTCTGTGCCTCTCTATCGCTCTCTCCATCCAAATCCAGGGGCTCTCTGAGTCCCATTGGGGACTCGGACTTGGTTCGAGGCAGAGAGCTGTGTTTAGTGTTTGGGGAAATGTGCTGTCCCGGGTGGACTGGGCTTTTTGGGCTGCCCTCTTTCGGTGGCTGCAATGCCACCTGCTGTCCAGAAGAGGGCAAGAGGGCAGGATTACGTTTGTTCAAATTCTCGTCAGACTTTTTGAGTTCTAGGGCCGACGGACGACTCTTTAACGATCCCCCTCTAGTGCCGATCCCGCCACCAGTGTGTGGGAGAGGTTTGGGGGGTGGCATGAGTGCCCGCCGTACTTCACGAACATACTGGGCAGGGACGTAGAATGGCTTGCTGCCCTCCTCCTTGCGCACCTGCCACCAGTCTTCATTAGTCTTTTTCACCAGCAGGTAACACTCTCCCTGCTTGATGACGATCTGGCGATCTTTGAACTTGTACTCGTAGTCATACTCCACCTCGATGTAGGGCTGACCGGGGGCGATCCCAAGGTCACCGCGGTCTGCCATCACTGCCTTTTAGATCAGACAGCCCAAGCTTAACGTCAGCAAGAAGACGACGAGCAGAAGGTGAGAAGCTTCGGAAGCATTCTTAGGACAAAGCTGGATCAACACAAACACATCTGAAAAGGGAAGAGAGAGAAAATACGAGTGTGAATGGCAGCGCCACAACAGCCGAACCTAGAGTACAGTAACTCCGGGTGAAATCCTGAGTTTTATTGTATTTAACACCATGGCAGCCCGGGATTTCATAGCAACCACCTAGCGAAAACAATGTTTTACTTTAGTGACCTCCAAAGCAACACCACAGCAACCACGAAGCAAAAACAATGTTTTACTTTAGTGACCACACAGCAACACCATAGCAACCACCACCTACATAAAACAATGTTTTACCTCAGTGATCACCAAAGCAACCCCACTGTAACCACTTAGCAAGACTGTAGCACCCACCAGGGATACCATAGTTACCAATGTTTTACCTTAGTGATCATCATAGCAACCACACAGCAACCCTATTGGTCACTATAGCAACACCACAGCAACAGTCTAGGGATATTTTTTTTTACTTAACACGTTATCAGACTGACATTGAATGAACAGCATTGATTACAGTAAATCTGATACTGTAACACTGTAAACTCAGACTGGTGTATCCGCATACCTGTACAAACTCCGTCCCTCTGTTCCAATAGTCCTCATAGACTCTGTATCAACAAATACCTGATCTCTTTATTTCACCATCTCTCTCTCTTTACACACACACACACACACACACATTTCTTTCGTATTTCTTTGATGTCGTGGTACATTCTTTCTGACAGAATGCTGTTAGAAGTGCATTGCACAATCAGCACTTGTGTCAAGCTGGTGATTTGTTCATATATGACACAGCTGAAAACACACACACACACACACACACACACACACACACACACACACTTCTAAACTTGCTGAGATTATACCTCCCACACTTTTCCTCCCTCAATTTAGCCTTTCTCTCTCCCTCACATCAGTCTTATCTCCAAAATAATGACACCATCATTGATTCAACAATGTTTATGGACAATTAAGACAAACTTTTTGTGGCTGCAGTGAAACATGATGGTGGAAAATTACAACAGGGCCCGAGCCTCTTTTGCTGTACCATCATTGATGGAACAATGAATTCTGAATTATACCAGCAAATTCTAAAGGAAAATATCAGGACAACTGTCCATGAGCTGAATGTCAAGAGAATGTGGTCATGCACCAAGACAATGACCCTAAGCACATTCTACCAAAGAATGTTTAAAGAAGAATAAAAGGTCATGTTCTTGTAGCTCGTTTTCGAGGAGAAACACGTGTGAGGAGTGATTAATATTCGTGTAGAAGAGAGTAGAGTAGTTGTGGGGATGTAAAAATCAGATAAATCAGCTTTCCGAGGCGAATCCACGGCCAGAAATCCAGTCCGGCTTTCGTTCTAGCCGCAGGATTTCCTCACTGCAGAGAAGCTGGTGTTGCGGTTGAAGCCGTCCCGGACTGGGTTTCCGGATTTTGAGACTGGATTCAGAAATCCAGTCCACAATTTGTTCTTAGCATGCCCAGCGCTCTGCAGCGTGCTGCAGCAACGGTGGCCTTGCAGTTGGAACAAAATCCTGGACGGGATGTCTGGATTTCAGCTCAGAAGTGGTGGATCCCACAATTATGGAGTTTTAAATTCAGCTCAGATCTCATGTCTTAAGTCTATTATACCCTGTCTTTAATACCCCCAGCCCAGGACGACCCAGAAACAACCCCACAGCATGGATCTCCTTCTCAAACCCGGACCTGGACTCTCAGCTCAGCCCAGAAATGATGGAACAGGTTCTCTCTCATTCCTCCAGGAGGGAAACCTGAGTTCCCTCAACAGCAACCTTAACAAGCTCCAGTTTCGACTCAGAACACAAACCAAGTCTCCCCTTGGCTACCAAAGCCCAACTCTTTCTAAGATCCCGGACCAGGAATGCTGACATTCCTAATCTGGATCTGAACTTCCAGGATCTTGGAAACTGAACTCACCTGAACTTGCTTCCTTAGGGTGAAGACACTGAGATATCCAGGAAAAGCGACGCAGACAGCCTCCCCACGTCCGCTTTCCAGCTCGGACAGGCTGGCAAATGGTCCTGTTTGAGAAATTCCCACTTATTCCTAAAGATCCCGCAGCAGCGACTCCAGCCTGCTCCCTCCAGCGCTCTTAGTGCGCTCCCATGGAAGATGGAGCGCAGCCAATGAACAAACGGCCTCGGAGACGGGCGACATCGTGTGGCGAACAGGCGCAACAGCAGGCGTGGAGCACAATCCTGAACTCCAGGCTACATTTCAGCAATGTTTTCATAGCTTCACCTCCTTTTATTCCCGATTTCAACCATAATCTGATCATAAAGTATCATAAAGTACTTACTTTTTTATTATAAGGACTAGAAACATATATTATATAATTACATATATATACATATATAACAATACATATATAACAATATTGCATATTGTAATAAGTTCCTCAAAATACTTTGCAGTGGCCCCATACAACTTGTTTCTGTATGTGTCAGTGGTAATCGGTCTCAGGACTTTTATTTTGAAATTTGAACTGAAAATAAAATAAACAGCTGATGTCATCAGCCCCGCCCCCTCTCTGATCAGTCAGAGTCTGTATGCAGGTTGAGCATCAGCCCGCCCCTCTCTCTGATCAGTCAGAGTCTGTGCCTGATATACACCTGTATGCGTTCTGTTAAGATATGCATCTCAAATGAAGATACACATTTGAGTAGTCTAGAATAGTCTAGGATCTAGATTGATAGATCTAAGATCTCAATGAATATAACATGACTACATTTGTAAAAGGTATAGCGATGTCATGTTTTTGTTCCATATTCCTGTAAATATATAGTAAATTACAATAACCAACTTTCAGTACACATCTGAACTTCTGTCTAATGCCTTTATTTGATGCACCAGGAGATGGTGGTGTAGGCTATGTCAAATCATGAACACTAGTGATTGCAGTCTTTCTCTGGGGCTGTATTCACAAACCATCTGAGCAGTGGAGGTGCTGTTCCTGTTGTCGATCAGTGTTTCTTTATCTGAAGATCAATAAACTCTATATATTATGGAAACCAGAAAAAGACTTACTGAGTAAATGTATTCTTTACACTACAGATATCTTTACAAATGAAAAAAACACATTATCTCTTTATTTGTACATTTTACTTATGAAAATATTTATAGTTTGGATGGCTGAAGCCAAAACAATGGGACTCAATGAAATTATTAACAATTACATTTTTGCTGGTAAAACATTTGAATAATAATGCTATGTAATAATTCAATGCTTTATTGAACTGATAAATCACTGTGATCAGTTCTTTATCTCAGTGATACTGAACTCTACTAAAGCGTGAGTAGACTGATAAATCACTGTGATCAGTTATTAATCTGTGTTACTAAGCTCTACTAAAGCATGAGTAGACTGATAAATCACTGTGATCAGTTAGTGACCTCAGTGTTACTGTGGGCTCTACTAAAGGCAGTAGACTGATAAATCACTGTGATCAGTTGGTCAAATAGGTGTTGCAGGCTCTACTAAAGCATGAGTAGACTGATAAATCACTGTGATCAGTTCTTTATCTCAGTGTTACTGGCTCCCGCTGCGTCTTCGCTGGATAGGTTTTTTGGCAATTAATATTGCCACTCCTCACACCCACATTCACACAGGGTCTGAATTGGAACTGAAACTTGAACCCCACACCACTCCTCACACCCACAAGACCATACCCAAACACAAAAGACTGGACTGTACACACAACACTCACACACACACACACACACACACACACTCAGCACACGGGACTGGATCATCCATCTCTTTATAAGCAATATTTGCTGCTCCTCAGAACTATAACCTGTCTACCTCAGTAACTGCTGTTATCATGTACATCTATATTTTACAGATATGTTACACATCTCCGCACCTTATTCCCACCACGAACATTTCACTTCATTATACTGTTCGGTATTGTACTTTCCTTGACTTGACTTGATGTACTGTCAAAATTAATTTGTGCATTTCAAAATCTGTCCCACACTGTTACTGAATGTATTACATAAGCAATGAATTTTATTCAGATATCTCTATTCCTTCAAAGTATTGTTATCAAGTGGTCACTTGTGCTGTGCTACGTCCCTGCATGTTATAGTGCGTAGAGAAAGAACGAGAGCACCTAATGTACTTGGCTTATAAAGCCAGCATTGTATCTGAAATAGCACACAATAAAGTCTGGTCAGCTGACCCTCATCACACTGTTCACTTATGATCCTGACTTTTCTGAATGGTCTCCTCAGACGATTGAATTATTTGGCATGACTACAAATATGACCTTCTGACAGTACTTAGTACTTTAAAAGACATTTATGGATGATATTCACTGTATGTCCAAATATTTTTAGGACCTTGTAACATTTAATGCACCTTGTTGAATGCATTCAGCTACTTTTCGTGTTAACTGGTATCTCCACCTTTACCTTAAATAGTGTCAATTAGATGTTTCCAATAATTGTCTACCATTACTGACATTGACTAGAAGAAAGGTCTTCCCACTCCTCCATGTGGAATTCTCTCAGCTATGTGATGGTACAGGACAGATGGTCTTAGAAACTCCATGCTGCAAGATCAGCCAAACTCTCATCTGTTGTAATTCTCCTCATCCTCTCTGCAGCCTTTGACTACAGTAGATCACAAGATCCTCCTGTCAATCCTGGGTAGCCTTGGAATCACTGGTTCTGCACTGCAATGGTTTGCATCATACCTGGCAGAGCGTTCTTACCAGGTCACATTGCAGGGAGCCACATCAATAGCAGCCTCTCCTGCCAGTGTTCCACAAAGGCTCAGTCCTCTGTCCTGCTCTCTTTTCTCTGTTCAC
The DNA here is from genome assembly GCA_034509495.1 of Acestrorhynchus altus. Taxonomy (NCBI): domain Eukaryota; kingdom Metazoa; phylum Chordata; class Actinopteri; order Characiformes; family Acestrorhynchidae; genus Acestrorhynchus; species Acestrorhynchus altus. The sequence goes on along the minus strand of CM067502.1, from coordinate 2,532,848 downwards.
TTCTCTTGGTAGTATTTATCTTCCTAATGGTTTTACTGACCTGCTATGCTGATGACACTCAACTCATCCTCTCTTTCCCACCCTCCGACACCCAGGTCTCATCCCGTATCTCAGCTTAGGGCTTAGATAGGGCTGCCCACCGCTCCGGGTATGTGTGCTCACTGCAACCTGGTGTGTGAATTCACTGGTGTGTTTGTGTGTATCAGAGTGTGTGGATGGGTAAAATGAGTATAATTACTTACTGTTACTATCATTTCCATCTCTCCATATAGTTAAAACGAACATCAAATGTTCATATGTTTAAAGTCAGAGGTTCTCGGTGCCCTAACGTTTTCATTTGACTGTCCTTAACTATTGGCTAGAATGTTTCTGTTGAAAGGTAGTGTGACAGTAAGAAAGACAGCAGGCTCAGATCTTTACAGTGTAATATAAGTACAGTAAACCAGAGGAGTGCTTCCTTATTGAACACAACATTTGTTCAAAGTTTAAGTGGGTAAAAGTGAGACTATGTCAGTCTCTACTGAACTAATAAACCAGACTGTTATATACATTCAGTTTGGCTCAGAAACAGAGCAGAGCAGGTTATTAAACCGAGAGAACAAGTTATTAAACAGAGTGGGTTATTAAACTGAGAGAATGAGTTATTAAACAGAGCAGGGTTATTAAAACTGAGAGGACAAGTTATTAAACAGAGCAGGTTATTGAACTGAGAGAGCAAGTTATTAAACAGGCGGGTTATTAAACAGAGAGAGAATGAGTTATTAAACAGAGAACGAGTTATTAAACAGAGAACGGGTTATTAAACAGAATGAGTTATTAAACAGAGAACAAGTTATTAAACAGAGAACGGGTTATTAAACAGAGAATGAGTTATTAAACTGAGAGAATGAGTTATTAAACTGAGAGAACAAGTTATTAAACTGAGCAGGTTATTAAACTGAGAGAATGAGTTATTAAATGGAGCAGGTTATTATTATTATTCATAATATTTGTTATTATTATCACTATTTATTGCTATTATATTATTATTTTAGTTTTTTATTATTACTTGTACTTGTACTTGTTATTATTATGATCATTAGTATTATATTTTATGTATTTAATTATTTGTATCATCATTATTATTATTATTACTATTATTATTATATTTGTATTATTATTATAATTACATTTTATTTATTTTATTATTTGTATTATTATTATTATTAGATTATTAATATTATTATCAGATAATTAATATTATTATTATTATATTATTATTATATCATTACTATGATTATGATTATTATATTTGTATTATTATTATTATTATTATATTATTACTATAATTATTATTATTATTTATTATTATTATTATTATTATTATTGTTGTTATTTGTTGTTGTTGTTTATTTGTTGTTGATAGTTCCAGGTGTCTGTAAGTGTACGGTTTTCTGTTGGGGTATGTGGGTCTGAGTTGTTTTCCTGCCCGTGGGGCGGGTGACGTCACCGCGGGTTTAATAACTACCCCAGTGGCGGGGCTGAACCGGCACCGTGGCTGCCATGTTGCGGGGGAAGTGACGGTGTTCCGCCGGGCTGAGCGGCTCTGTCTCTGCGGAAGGTCAGTGCGCTTGGGCCCGCTGTTGCCCTGTTGCCCCTATTTGCCTTTGTGGGTCAGGGGCAGTGTCGGCTCGGTTCTGCGCTCTGCTGCCCCTCTCCGGGAGGAAGATGGCGGACCCGGCGGAGTGCACCATTAAAGTCATGTGCCGCTTTAGGCCGCTGAACAGCGCCGGTGGAGAAGAGGGGACAGATACATCCCCAAGTTTCAGGGCCGAGGACACACGGTGGTCATCAGGGTGAGTCTTTACACATCCGGGGTCGCATTTTCCTGTGTGGATACATGACCTGGTTCTTCTGCCTCCCACCTTTCCCCTATCTGCCCCCCTGCCCTCTTGAACGGACTTCACTGTTGCTGAACTAAACCAGGGGTGTTGACAGTCTGTTCTTTACAGTGAGGAGGGTTTACAGTCTGTCCTCTACAGTGAGGAGGTTTACAGTCTGTAGTCAGGTTTACAGTGAGGAGGTTTACAGTCTGTAGTGAGGGGAGTTTACAGTCTGTCCTCTACAGTGAGGGGAGTTTACAGTCTGTCCTCTACAGTGAGGGGAGTTTACAGTCTGTCCTCTACAGTGAGGAGGGTTTGAGTCTGTCCTCTACAGTGAGGAGGTTTGTGATCTGTCACTCTGCAGTGAGGAGGTTTACAGTCTATTTCTGATGAGGAGGTTTACAGTCTATTCTCTACAGTGAGGAGGGTTTTACAGTCTGTCCTCTACAGTGAGGAGGTTTACAGTCCCTATCCTCTACAGTGAGGAGGGTTTACAGTCTGTCCTCTACAGCGAGGAGGGTTTACAGTCTGTTCTTTACAATGAAGGCAGTTTACAGTCTGTCCTCTACAGTGAGGAGGGTTTACAGTCTGTTCTCTACAGTGGAGGGTTTCAGTCTATTTCTCTACAGTGAGGAGCAGTTTACAGGGCAGTTTACAAATTAGGTTCGCTACAGTGGGGATGGTTTACAGTCTGTTCTCTGCAGTGAGAGGTTTACAGTCTGTCCTCTACAGTGAGGAGGGTTTACAGTCTGTCCTCTACAGTGAGGAGGGTTTACAGTCTGTCCTCTACAATGAAGGCAGTTTACAGTCTGTCCTCTACAGTGAGGAGGTTTACAGTCTTCTCTGCAGTGAGGAGGGGTTTACAGTCTGTTCTCTACAGTGAGGAGCAGTTTACAGGGCAGTTTACAGGTCGGTTCTCTACAGTGAGGATGGTTTACAGTCTGTTCTTTACAGCGAGGAGGATTTACAGTCTGTTCTCTACAGCGAGGAGGATTTACAGTCTGTTCTTTACAGTGAGGAGGGTTACCAGTCTATTTCTTTACAGCGAGGAAGGTTTACAGTCTGTTCTCTACAGCGAGGGGAGTTTACAGTCTGTTCCCTACAGCGAGGGGAGTTTACAGTCTGTTCCCTACAGCGAGGAGTTTACAGTCTGTTTCCCTACAGGGATTTACAGTCTGTTCTCTACAGCGGGAGGGTTTACAGTCTATTTCTTTGTGAGGAGTTTACAGTCTGTTCTTTTGTGAGGAGTTTACAGTCTGTTCTTTGTGAGAGTTTGGTCTGTTCTTTACGAGAGTTTACAGTCTTCTTACAGAGGGATTTACAGTCTTCTTTACAGCGAGGGGAGTTTACAGTCTTCTTTACAGCGAGGGGAGTTTACAGTCTGTTCTTTACAGCGAGGGGAGTTTACAGTCTGTTCTCTACAGCGGGAGTTTACAGTCTGTTCTCTGCAATGAAAGAGGAGTTTACAGTCTATTCTCTACAATGAAGGGACACAGTCTGTTCTCTGTGAAGGAGGGTTTACAGTCTGTTCTTTACAGCGAGGGATTTACAGTCTTCTTTACAGCGAGGGGAGTTTACAGTCTGTTCTTTACAGCGAGGGGAGTTTACAGGTCGGTTCTCTACAGCGAGGAGGGTTTACAGTCTGTTCTCTACAGCGAGGAGGGTTTACAGTCTGTCCTCTACAGTGAGGAGGTTGCAGTCTGTCCTCTACAGTGAGGAGGGTTTACAGTCTAATACTCTACAGTGAGGAGGGTTTACAGTCTGTTCTCTACAGAGAGGAGGGTTTACAGTCTGTTCTTTTTCAGTGAAGGCAGTTTACAGTCTGTTCTCTACAGTGAGGAGGGTTTACAGTCTGTTCTCTACAGTGAGAGGAGTTTACAGTCTGTCCTCTCTACAGTGAGGAGGTTTACAGTCTGTCCTCTGCAGTGAGGGAGGGTTTGGTCTGTTCTTTACAATGAAGGCAGTTTGATCTGTCCTCTACAGTGAGAGGTTTACAGTCCTATTCTCTACAGTGAGGAGGGTTTACAGTCTGTTCTCTACAGTGAGGGCAGTTTACAGGGCAGTTTACAGGTCGGTTCTCTACAGTGAGGATGGTTTACAGTCTGTTCTTTACAGTGAGAGGATTTGATCTGTTCTCTACAGCGGGGAGGATTTGATCTGTTCTTTACAGTGAGGAGGATTTACAGTCTGTTCTTTACAATGAAAGGCAGTTTACAGTCTGTCCTCTACAGTGAGGAGGTTTACAGTCTATTCTCTACAGTGGGAAGGGTTTACAGTCTGTTCTCTACAGCGAGGAGGATTTACAGTCTGTTCTTTACAGTGAGGAGGATTTACAGTCTGTTCTTTACAATGAAGGCAGTTTACAGTCTGTCCTCTACAGTGAGGAGGGTTTACAGTCTGTTCCCTACAGCGAGGAGGGTTTACAGTCTGTTCCCTGGCGAGGAGGGTTTACAGTCTGTTCCCCTACAGCGAGAAGTTTACAGTCTGTTCTCTACGGCGAGGAGGGTTTACAGTCTGTTCCCTACAGCGAGGAGGGTTTACAGTCTGTTCTCTACGGCGAGGAGGGTTTACAGTCTGTTCCTACAGCGAGGAGGGTTTACAGTCTGTTCTTTACAGCGAAGGAGGGTTTACAGTCTGTTCTTTACAGTGAAGAGGGTTTACAGTCTGTTCTCTACAGTGAAGAGGGTTTACAGTCTGTTCTTTACAGTGAGGGGAGTTTACAGTCTGTTCTTTACAGTGAGGGGAGTTTACAGTCTGTATTTTACAGTTTAGGGGGAGGCGGGGTTAAAGCCTGTATTTTGCGGTTGGTGGGGTTACAGTCTGTTCTTGAAGCCTGTAATTTAGTTAGGGAGTCTTTTTTTTTTTTTTTTTACAGTTGGGGGGTTTAAAGCCTGCTATTTTACAGTTTGAGGTGGTAGTGTGTGTGTGTGTGTGTGTGTGTGTGTGTGTGGGGTGTTACTGTCTCCAGCTATTTGTGGTGTTTTTAATATCTATGCTAACTAGCTGTCACGTCTGACAGACCGATTAAAGAAAAACGAGCGTCTAGAAATAAACTAGTTTTCACCCAAACATTGAACAGTCACTCACAACCGAAGAGAAACACGCATCTCAGTTTTCTACGAGTAAATGAAGCCATAACCTGTTAGCATCGGCCTTCAGTCCTGTTTACATTCAGCGACACAGACAGTTTGTGTACACTTTCTGAATTAAAAGACTACATTTAAGTACTTTACATCTATAAGACACTCCGGAATATAGGGAGAACTGTATTGAGCTATAGCTATAATGGAGAGCAGTATTGGTGAGCTATAATGGGTATAATGTGGACCTATAATGATGAGCAATATTGGTGAGCTATAATGGTTATAATGGGGACCTATAATGGTTATAATGTGGACCCTTAATATTGAGTGAGCGCTATAATGGTTATAATGAGGACCTACTGAGCTGGATTTATAATGGTGAGCTATAGTGATTATAATGCGGACCTATAATGGTTATAATGGTGAGGAATATTGGTGAGTTATAATGGGGACCTATAATGCTTAGAATGGTGAGCAATATTGGTGAGCTATAATGGTCATAATGGGGACCTATAATGGTGAGCTGTAATGGCTATAATGGAGACCTATAATGGTGAGCAATATTGGTGAGCTATAATGGTTATAATGGTGAGCTGTAATGAATATAGCTGGGGACCTATAATTGTTATACTGGTGATCAATATTGGTGAGTTATAATGGTTATAATGGGGCCCTACAACGGTTATAATGGTGAGCAGTGTTGGTGAGCTATGATGTTAACATCAGTTATCTATAATGGTATGCTCTATTATAGTGATCTGTAGTGGTTAAAAAGTTAGCTATAATGGTGAGCTATAATTAATCAAATCAAAATTTATTTGTATAGTGCTTTTCTAGCTGAAGTTGTCACAGAGCAACTTTACAGAAATCAACAAATAAAGGTTAACAACAGATGAACAAAAAGGATAACATGAGTTGTATCTACAATGCTGAGCTATAAGTTATCTATAATGGTGAGCCTTAATAGTGAGCTATAAAGGTTAACAAGTTGGTTGTAATAGTGAGATATAATTGTGAGCTATAATGTATTGGTGAGCTGTCAGCTATAATGGTTAACAAGTTAGTTATAATGGTGAGCTATAAGGATTAGCATAATTTAACATTATAGCTCACTATTACAGCTCCTGTAACTAACAATTTGGCTGTAAATGGTGAGCTGTAATAGTGAGCTATAATGGTTCATTTAAGTTCATTATAATGGTGAGCTATTATGGTTAACAAGTTGGCGATAATAGTGAGCCATAATGGTTGGCTATAATGATTAACATAAGTTAACTATACTGGTGAGCTATACTGGTTAGCAAGGTAGCTGTAATGGTGAGCTATAATAGTGAGCTATAATGGTTATAAAGGTGAGCTATAAAGGGTTAACATAAGTTAGCTATAATGGTTAGCTGTAATGTTAACACATGTTAGCTATAATAATGAGATATAATGGTATAATGGTGAGCCATAATGGTGGCTATAATGGTTAACATATGTTACCTGTAATAGTGAGATATAATAGTTAACCATTATAGCTCAACTTATGTTAACAAGTTAGCTGTAATAGTGAGCTATAATGGTTGACAAATGTTAGCTATAATGGTTGGCGCTAATAATTGAGCGTCAGTTCGTTTATTGGATACAATTGTTAGATTTAATGGTTAACATATGTTTTTTGATGTAAAGTAGTTTGTTGGATAATATAGGATAGTTATGGTTAACAGGTTATCTGTAAAGGTGAGCTTAATGGTTAACATACCGTGGGGAAAGTAAGTATTTAATACCCTGCCAGTTTTCTCACCTACAAAGAATGGAGAGGTCTGTAATTTTAATCATAGGTACACTTCAACTGTGAGACAAAGTCTAAAACAAATCACATTGTAAATAAAGTCATATTGTATGATTTTTAAATAATTAATTTCCAACCAGGAAGAATTCTGACTCTCCCAATCTGTTAGTTTCGCACCTGTTTGAACTTGTTACCTATATAAGACACCTGTCCATGACCAAGGCAGCAAACTGTCTAAGGACACAGGGACAGAATTATAGTGTCTGCACAAGACTGGGATGGGCTACGGGACAATAGGCAAGCAGCTTGGTGAGAAAGCAACAACTGTTAGTGCAATTATTAGAAAATGAAAAACACAAGATTACTGTCAATCTTCGTCGGTCTGGGGCTTCATGCAAGATCTCACCTCGTGGGTAAGGATGGCTCTAAAAAAGGCAATCAGCACAGAACTACGTGCCCCCTGAAGGGAGCTGGGACCACAGTCTCAAAGATTACTTTTAGTAACGCACTATGCTGTCGTGGATTTTGCAAATTGTATACTAAGGGCAGCTCGTACTGCATAGCCCAACCGGAAGCGATGCAACCTGTTCTATAGAGTACGGAAGTGGTTGTGCCCCTGTGGTATTTATCCAGTCTGAGAGGAGACCGCACCACAGTACGTCAGTACTGTGTCCCAAAATTCCCAAAACGTGTGGACTATCATAATGTATGACCCTTACACAGCATTGTATTCTCAGCATTGCGCTGATGAATGTTTAGTCAGAGTGATGATACTCTACAGTGGACATCAGTCAGAAATGCCATTTAATTAAGTAGAGCATGGTAGTTTCTGAGGTCTTTGACGTGTTAGTGTAGTTGGGCATTAGAAAGCGAGTCAGGCAGAGGCTTCACCACACATCATTGCTCAGTCAAAAGCCAGACGTTAGTAGTAGTGGAGTTCTTAATAACAGGCCGTGTATTGAACTTGGTCATTGATTAAATGCTGACTGAGGATGAGCTGTGTTGCTCCAGCGCTGCTTTCTAGTTCATCATGTGGATGTTCTTTGATGTATCTGATGAGCCTACACTACACAGTTGTAGCTGAGTTTACCCTTGATTTGCCACTTATGACTAATTTTTCACACGAAATGGACACTGAATGGGAACTCCATGGAAAGTGGTGACTGTGCTCATGATCTGGAAGTGTGAGAAGAAATGACTCAGTCTTTAGCTCCTCTGATCAAGCTCCAGAGTGACTGGAGGTCCTCTGATCATTTCCAGCCTTTTCCAAAAGTTTCACAAGGCCTTCGAGATGGTCAGTGACGGTGCAGACCAAGTCATTCAGGCTTTAGCCAATGAGGTGTGAAGAAACAGCACCAGGAATAGGGACACCACGTGTCTAGTGGACCAGAGGTGGTTGAGCTGCCAAGTCTCCAAAAAAATGACATCTTCAATCGAGAATTTCAAGACCCCGTACAATTCAAAAGAGCAACACCAGCGACCTTATAGCGCCACCTCTTTCTCAGTGCTCTTTGGGATTCTGGAGGGACGGGCACTGGTCGTCATGATGTAATCACGAGTAGGTCCAATAATTGCAAAACAAAAGCTTGCCAAGTTGGCTATTATTGAGCTATAATTTTAATTAAACTTCAACGAGGTTCCTCAAGAAACTTCAGCAAACCCAAGAAGTTCCAGAGCGTTTTTAATGTTGAACTGCATTACAATTCAGTGCTAGCATGTCCTAAAAACACGGTTCTATATAGACCATAAACACTCGAAAAACCATATTGAACAATTAAAGGTCCTTCAGTTTGAAGGGGAAATGCAATATAATTAAGGTTCTGTATAGTACCAGGAAGGATTTCTACCATTGTTATTATCTAGCTTATAACAATAGAAGAATATACACCGATTGCTATATACCTTGAAAAATCATCATTTTTAAGCGTCTAGTAATATTTCAACTGATGATGGGTGGATGATTGGGCTGGTTTATGATGTCTCTGGTGTTACAGGACGTACACTGTTGCGAAGGCATCCCTAAGGCAGATCTCTTTGTGTTATTTTATTGGGCGATGTGACGACAGTAAAGCATTGTCTGGAGCCACTGCCCTGTATGAACCTTTTCCACCAAAAGAACTCTGGTTCTTAAACTGGTTCCGTTTGGGCTTATAAGAACCTTGGTGTTTTGTAGTGAAGCATCCTGCGTTTAGACCAGTTTGAGTGGAACCGAGGATACATCACAGAATACATAATCAACAGAGGGGCTGCACAGGGTCAGTAAACGAAAGTGATAAGCTAGTAGCGCGTGTAGACGACCTGCAAGTGTTTACGGTTACAAACATTTGTTTCTTTCCTAAAAGCAAACATGGATCATCTTTTGGCTTTAAGAAGACAACACTGCATGACATTGTTTCTTTACAACTAGGCACGTCCACAGCGGTTTCAGCTGAAAAACCTAGCAGTCTGTGGTTTCCGCTACAAATGTTTAAGGTTCTGGAACCTATTTTTGTTGGTGGAAATGCGAATAGTTCAAAATTTAGGTGTGCAAACGGAAGGTGGAAAAGCACCCAACGTGTCCTCCCGTTGAGTCACTGCTCTCATCAAATGCACAGATCTGATTAGTTGGGTAGTATCATGATATGGACTGTGACGTTCCTGGGCTGTACCGTAGGTGCTTCAAGTAAAATAATGAAGAATTTAGAATAGTTCTCAGTAGTTTACCAGTTATAAGTGTGTATCTATATATATATATATATATATATATATATATATATATATATATATATATATATATATATATATATATATATATATATATATATATAGATTCAAGTGGGACAGACACTTACTGATGCAGGAGTGTAAGCAGGCCCATAGAGAGCGAGACTGAGATGCCACAGATTCAAAATAAACAATGAATTTTTCAGTGAAAGCATGGACCGTCAGCACACATTTGAAAATGGACAGTGAAGATGTATGTTTACTAGGTGGGTGGCATGGTGGCACTTCACATAGTGTGTGTGTGTGGGGCACAGTTCCAGTTCCTCTGGGTACACTGGTTTCCTCCCAGCTCCTGAAAACATACGGTAGATGCAATGGCTATGCTAAATTGTCTCGGGCCTGTACATTCTGTTCACTCCTAGCTGCAATAAATGTGACTAAAACTGGCGAGTGGGCAGGCCAAGGAAGTGTTGCAGTCTGGCAGAGACTTCTGGGAAACCCTTGCTGTGTGAGGCATTATCCTGCTGAAAAATGCCAGTCAGAATCCCTACCATGAAAGGCAACGTAGGGGCAGGATGTCTAGCAGTCATCGAACTCTCACCAAAGAGCACACTAGCCAAAAGTAGCCTCAGTTTTTTTGTAGGGCAGTGGAGAAGCACTTTTACGCCCCCTTGTGTCTAACCAGACCACACGTGTAATCATGTATCTGTCTGAGCTCAGTCCGAAGCTATTGTATGGAATACCTTTCCCAAGGTACCTGTCCATCATTCCAGAGGGCGCAGTTCCACTGCTCCACAGCTCAGTGCTGGGGGGCTTTATACCCACGCCTGGTAGACATGGTCCCAGTAGGATCTTGTTTATCTGTCCAAGAGAGTCCTATTGACTATGTGTGCATTTGCACATCTGTGTCTGTGCTGCAGCTTAAAGTACTGGAAGGGGTGTTGGCTATTTGACGGCGTAGGTCGTCAGGCTCGCTGAGGACCCCTGCAGTGAGGAGGTTAATTGGGTTTTAAGAAGTTGGTCCAAGCGATGCAGGGCTGCATGCGTTTGAGTGCAGTGTATGGGCAGTCTCTTTATTGGTCATGGGTTTGTTCGTTCCTTCACACCATGTCAGCTGAGTGTCTTTTTTTAAGATCAGCAACCAATGGAAGCCTGCAGGCTGTTTCATGGAACTAATCATCCTGTGAAACAGAACTACAGGAAGGTTGAGTGGTAAACACTGCCACAGTGTGAAAGTCAAGCCTTGTATCGGGCTGCTGTAAGTGGGGGAGGAGAAATCAGCAAAGGCTTATGATTCCTCTGACAATAGACGATGGACCTAATGCAAACAGACCCTGTTTTCCCCCTGCAGCGCTGGTTGTGGCGTGGGAACTGGTTATTTTAAACCGCACTGCTGTGTTTTGCGTTAAGGAGGTTTTGAAATTCAGTGTATGATTCTGGCTCTCTGCTCTGTCTGCACAGTGGAAAAAATTCTGGTGTTCATACTTGGCCTTGGCTCTGTAAAAGACAAATAAATGAAGTATCTCGGTCGGTGTTCCAGCCCTATCGGCGGCAGGGAGGCGTTCCTGCTCGGGCACAGGATGGCGGAATGGGAGGGGCAGGGTGGAGAACCTGTGGGTACGCCTATAGAGATGGCAGAACTGAAAGAACAGCTAACAGGTGTTTGTAGGGTACAGAGACCCATGAACTCTGAAAGGCATGAAAATAGTTGAGTATGGTGCTCAATTCCTATAGTTTTGTCCTGTTTGCAGATGTTTATGGTAGATAATCTTAACTGGTTGAGAAGGAAATAATGTTGCTGCTCAACCCAGCCAGTCATTGTAATTGTAGAAACCGTGAACATAACAACATAACAGCGTATGTTTGTACTATACACCGTGGCTTTTCCATTACTCTAGTTCGGCCCACCGGCCGGCACTCCGTGCTCTGGTTGTTGTGCACACGTGCTCTGATTACCGACCCACCGTGGCTTTCCGTGCTCTGGTTGGCCCACCGTGCTTTTCCGTGCTCTGGTTGTACGGTAACTGCGTGCTCTGGTTGACCACGTGGCTTTTCCGTGCTCTGGTTGGCCCACCGTGCTTTTTGCGTGCTCTGGTTACATTACAGTGCTTTCGTGCTCTGGTTACGTACCATTAACTGCGTGCTCTGGTTCGGCCCACCGTGGCTTTTCCGTGCTCTGGTTCGGCCCACCGTGGCTTTTGCGTGCTCTGGTTCGGCCCACCGTGCGCTTTTGCGTGCTCTGGTTCGGACCACCGTGGCTTTTGCGTGCTCTGGTTCGGCCCACCGTGGCTTTTCCGTGTATAAAGTTCGGCCACCCGTGCGCTTTTTCGCGTGCTCTGGTTCGACCGTGGCTGCGTGCTCTAGTTCCGGTCCACCGTGGCACTGGCGAAAAAAAAACTTGTATCTAGTTCATTACAGTAGCTTTTTGCGTGCTCTGGTTGGCCCACCGTCAGCTTTGCGTGCTGGTTACATTACGTGCGCTTTTGCGTGCTCTGGTTATTACGTAGCTTTCCGTGCTCTGGTTATTTTGCATTGGCTTTTCCGTGCTCTGGTTGGCCGTGCGCTTTGCGTGCTCGTTCGGCCCACCGTGCGCTTTGCGTGCTCTGGTTGACCCACCCGTGGCACTGCGTGCTCGGATTTACGGCCCACGTGCGCACTGCGTGCTCTGGTTACGACTACCCGTGCGTCTTGCGTGCACTGGTTCGGCCCACCGTGCGTCTTGCGTGCACTGGTTCGGCCACCCGTGCGTCTTGCGTGCCAGCCAGGCTTCAGCGAGCAGAAGAATGTACATGTTATAAAAGTGCTTAATTAGGAAAAAGGAAAACTCAGATGTCAGATGTCTACTCGGCAACCAGCCAATAATTTTAGGGAGGTGGGGTTCGTGCTGTGTGCTGGTCCCTGATCAGGGACACCCGCAGCTCGTCAGGAGGAGCGCATGCGTAATCTGAAAAACTGAAAGAAATCACGTCTCTTAGTCACCAAAATCTGATTACCGTCGGATTATTGAGTGCATGTCACTTTTCACTCTCGTTTTAATCCGAATCTATTGGTTCTTTGTTGTGTTCGGTACTCATCACGTCTGTGTTCTCTTCTCTTCCAGGGTAAACCGTACATATTTGATAGAGTACTACAGTCCAACACCACCCAAGAGCAAGTATATAATGCTTGTGCCCAGAAGATTGTCAAAGGTATGTTTCCACAGTGGCTGGTCTCTTAGGCTCCTTGTCTTTCACACCATCTGAATGAAGGAGTTCACTTATGTATGACTTGTCCTGATCCGTCCCTTTTTACAGATGTTTTGGACGGATATAACGGAACCATATTTGCCTATGGACAAACCTCTTCAGGCAAGACGCACACCATGGAGGTACGAGATGGACATTTTGAAGATACAGTGTTACTGGTTTAAATGATGTCGGTTCTGTTGTCAGGTTGAATAAAGGCGGCGTTCAGATTGACCGGCCTGTGACTTGGTGAAGTCTAATTTGTTTTGTTTGTTTGTTTGTTGTAGGAAAGGGAATTCTCAAATGACAATGTAATGGGGATGTGAATGTGAATATTTTCCTTGTTTGTTTTACATTTAACGTTGTTGTGTTCTTCCAGGGTAATCTCCATGACACCGACTCAATGGGAATCATTCCCAGAATAGTGCAGGACATTTTTAACTACATTTACTCCATGGATGAAAATCTGGAGTTCCATATCAAAGTGAGTTTTCGAGTTATTTGTGCTGTTTGTTTGTGTTATCTGTGCTGTTTGTTTGTGTTATTTGTGTGTTGTGGGTTCAGTGCTTTGGAGTAAAGCATGTGTTTTTGTTAGCGGAGTTTAGAAGTATTTTTGAGATTTATCTGGATGAATCCGGGACCTTTTGGAATGATGGAGTTTGCAGCATGTTTTTCGATTGTCATAAAACAATACTTGCGTGTTGTGTTTTTATTGGCTTTTGTCTTCAGTTTTGTCTGATCGCTGGTCCTTTTAATACTTTTTTCGTTGTTTTTCTTGATTTATATCTTTAGTGTCGAAGACTAACCTGTCTGTACATGAAGACAAAAACAGAGTTCCCTATGTTAAGGTACGTTTTGCAGTTTTCACTTCCAGCATTTGGGTTGAGATGCCTTCAGGAGTTTCCCGGTCACTTCATGGGACTGTCTGGATCAATTTCGATTTTGTCCAATTCCGATTTTCTGTCTTCTAAACATTGTAAACGACAGCATACAGAAAGATTTCGTTCTGCTTTCATCCTGCATGTACTGCAAACAGCAAGCTGGTCTTGAGCTGCTGTATTAAACCTCCATGCTGTGTCGTTTATGCTGTTTAATGGGTCCCTTCATATCATTGGTATTTAAGACTGTCCCTGCCCCAGTCTGATTTGTGCAGAGTTTGTGGGGAAATCTGCCAAGCAATGCGGCTCGGAAAGCCAGCGTGAGCCAGCGGAGTGCTGTGGCTGCCGCAGGATGGGTTTGGCCAAGTACCCAGTGTTCTTCCATTACCGTCTTTAAGTCGCAGTGATGAGTATGAACACACACACTCGCTCGCTGACACACATTTAAAATTTCTGTAGTTCCTGACAACCACACTGCTGCAAGTGCATCTCAACTCCAAACCCTCGTCTAACCTCTGTTCGTTAGGGTTGTAACAGTGTGTACTCACAACAGGCATCACGGTTCAGTGCATGCAGACAAGCTGAGAGTACACGGTACTTACTATTAGGGTAAATATGGTCATTTCATGCACGTGTGCCTTTGTCTGAACTGTAGTAATTTAGGAGCATCACTGTGGTAACTGTAGTTTTAGGGGAAAGTGCATTATCCAGCGCCTGTTTGTGTCTCTTGGGCAATTTGCACATGTGTACGGCTGTATTTGTGCCACTGTCGAGTGTAAACCTGACCAGCGTAGAATTGGTCATATAAGAGCACTCAGCCGGTCACCAGTTATAGTCTGAAACGGCCAGTTCCGGTCACCAGCCGATGGATCAGTGCATCTCTAATTGCATGAATCAATACATCTCTAGTCGGTCTGGACTGAAGTCTGACGAATCCGACTACAATGTGAATACCGGTTATGGTACATAAGGCGTATGTTACGATAGAATAAATAAATTATGGTTTACCCTTTAAAATAAACAGATTAGGTAGCTTAGAACTCGTTTGAATCCAAACGATTGTGATCGTTGTAATTTTGTCATCAGCACGTTTCACCTGTATGTACGTGTATTGTTCTGGAATTTCAGGGGTGCACCGAGAGGTTTGTGTGCAGTCCGGAGGAGGTCATGGATACCATCGACGAGGGAAAATCCAACCGACATGTAGCAGTGACGAGTATGAGCACACACATTCACTTTCCCACGCGTTTACGCTCAGTTTTATTTCTTTATCTACGTTAATTTCCCGACAACCACGAATCGCTGTTCATTAGGAGTGTAGCAGCAGTTACAGCACGCTAAATTCACGATACACACTATTAGCGTGTGTCCAAAGCTGTAGGCTTTGCATGGTATTGTAGGAACTGTAGTCTTGTTTGCCCCCCCAACCTCCCCTAACCATAGAAACACCTTAGCAACCACCTAACACAATCGAAACCAACACCTGTACCACCATCACTGCTGAGCAGCAGTTACATTCAGAGCACACATTGTTTCTTGTTTCTCGTTGTACTGAACTTACAGCCTGTGAGTTGGAACAGAACAATTGCCTTTGTGTTCCATTTATACCCATAGTTCTCATACTGTCCTCCTGCATATCAGCCATGAACAGTAGAAGAACGGTTTAAATGTAATTACAACGTTTTCTGTTTGTATGGGCCTGGCGAACACAGCTCCAGAAGTCATAGCATCTTCCTGATCAACGTGAAGCAGGAGAACACTCAAACGGAGCAGAAACTCAGCGGCAAGCTGTACCTGGTTGACCTGGCGGGTAGCGAGAAGGTAAATGTCCGGCAGCGTGTGGGACGGTTCCAATACGGAGCTCGGCTCGTCGGGCCTGAAGTGTCTGCGGCTGTACGAGTGAATCTCAACGTTAGAAAATTGTGAACAGGTTTCTTTGTGTGAAATTTCACATAATTCTACATGAAATGAATCTAAAGTCACCGTTTAAAATGTTCAAAAACATCATGGTTCAATATGTTCATTTATTAATTATTATAAATTATAAACATTATTGATTTTTTTTTGTTCAGGGTTCTTTTTTATTATAATTTCAGACAACAAAGCAAACAGGCACCACCCTCACCACCCTTCCTCCACCCTCACCACCCTTCCTACCCTTCCTCCACCCACTGCCACCCTTCCTCCCACCCTCAAAGATCTTCCTCCCACCCTCAAAGCCCTTCCTCCCACCCTCACCACCCTTCCTCCACCACCTCTAAAGAAACCAGACAACAGCAAATATACCAAAGCGCACATTCACAATAAAACGCCTACAAAGATGAAGGGAAAATGGCAATTGAATCAATTAAAGTTTAATTTTTGTGTTTGAATGGCAGATCAGATTAGATCTTCCTTTATTGTAATTAATATTTTAAATTAATTATATTTATTTTTTCAAAATATACTAATTCGAGATGCAGAAGTTCTAGTTCAATACTGCAGTTTTCTTGTATTCAGTGTCTGATGGATTGTAGTCCACAGCGCTCGAGTTCAGTAAAAGTGTGGATCAGTATTAAACTCGGCTTTTGTTTGGCAGGTCAGTAAAACTGGTGCTGAGGGTGCAGTTTTGGATGAAGCCAAAAACATCAACAAATCTCTGTCCTCGCTGGGGAACGTCATCTCCGCACTGGCGGAGGGATCGGTCAGTCAGTCGTACACATTGAAATGTCCATACGTCTCTCGATCTCCAGTTCTCTGACGCTCACTCTCTCATTCTGTCTCTCAGACGTACGTTCCCTACAGAGACAGTAAGATGACCAGGATCCTGCAGGACTCTCTGGGTGGGAACTGCAGGACCACCATAGTCATCTGCTGTTCCCCGTCGGGCTTCAACGAGGCTGAGACTAAATCAACACTCATGTTTTGGACAGAGGTGAAAATGCCCATAAACACACTTTTATTTGGGGCTCTAGAGAGTATCGCCCCCAGCATTGAGCTGTGGAGCAGTGGAAGCGTGTTCTCTGGAATGATGGAGCTCCATCCATGACATTTGGGATGGAAGTTGGGAATGAGGTATCGTGGTGATCATCCAATATCCTGGCCTCACTAATGCTCTTGCTGTTGTATGCAATCAAATCCTCACAGCAATTGTCCAGAATCTAATAGAAAGTCTTTCCAGTGGGGACAGTTACTCCAACGAAAGCATGAACTATATTTAATGCCCTAGGAACAGTGAAAGAGCAGGTGTCCCAATACTTTTGTCCACATAGTGTTTTATGTACTTGTACATACAGGTCACTATTAATAGACTGGTGTTGTGCGTGTGTGTGTGTGTGTGTGTGTGTGTGTGTGTGTGTGTGTGTGTGTGTGTGTGTGTAGAGCAAAGACGATTAAGAACACAGTGTGTGTGAACGTGGAGCTGACAGCAGAACAGTGGAAGAAGAAATGAGCGAGAGAAGGAGAAGAACAAGGCCCTCCGTAACACCATCACATGGCTGGAGAATGAACTGAACCGCTGGAGGAACGGTGAGAACATTACACACACACACACACACACACACACACACACACACACACACACACACTCCTCAGAACACTTCTTCAGAAGATGGAGGAAGGTGCTTATCTGAGGAACTTCAGGTTCCTGTATTTATAGCTGCTTTATTTCTTACCGCCTTCGTTCTGCCTGTTTCGTCTTATTTTTATTATAAAATGACGGAAATATATTGTTCTCATCACATACGTCAAATTTGATCACAGACGTTTACAGGCATCTCCCTCCTTTCCAGCCCTGAAGATACATTCAAACATTTAAAACAAATCCATACAAACACACAGAAGAAGCAGAAACAGAAGCAGAAGTAATAATAGTAATAATAATAATAGTAATAATAATAATAGTAATAATAATAATAGTAATGATAATAGTAATGATAATAGTAATAATAATAGTAATAATAATAGTAATAATAATAGTAATAATAATAGTAATAATTCATAAATAGTCAAACTAAACCAGTGAGCGTCTTTATTTTTAAAGTTCATTTACGTTTCTCGTCTCCCGTTCCTGAAAATCTTAATCTTGGTTTTATTGTCATTGTAGTTCATTTTTCTTCTTCTTCTTTAATTATTCTTTTTTTTATTATTTCTTCCTTTGTTCTTAACGTTCTCTCACTGGGTTTATTATTATATTTTGAATTTCATTACTCCATTGATATGTTAAGGTTGATTATCGATTGGCGGACGCTGTTGTGGACGCGGTGTGAATCAGTCTGTGTCTGTACAGGTAGAGACCCGTTCCCGCCGATGAGCAGTTTGAGGCTAACATGGACGCTGCGGTTCTGGATAATGTTGTGAATAATGACAAACCAGCCTCCACACCGGGAGTTCCCGCTGTTCCTGGAGTACCCGGAGTGCGTTTGCTGTGGCGAAGGGAAGTGTGAGCGCGAGGCTCACAGCTCTACAAACAGCTGGATGACAAGGTACACACACACACACACACACACACACACACACACACACACACTATGCTTATATAAGCTTTCCATCCACAAGTTTTGCAAATAATGTTAAATCAACATCAAAACGCTCAAATATCAAAGGAGAGGAAGTGGTGGGACATTTTCAAATAAGGGACGATACATCAGACAAAAACTCACATGATTCACTTATTAGTTGGTGGCTGGACACGACTGTCCATGACTGTTTTCAGGCTGTTGATCGTCATATAAACCCTGCTCTTTTTTGTCTTCGGGATGATGAGATTAATCAGCAGTCTCAGCTGGTGGAGAAACTCAAGCAACAAATGCTGGACCAGGAGGAGGTCAGGGTTCCATTTTGGCCTGTGGTCCTCAGAGACCCAGAGCTCTGATTTTAACGAACACACTAATCAATCAATCTTCACTGAGTAACAGTCAAATGTTGGACACCTTCAGCAAATGTTAAGGATGACTATCTAGTATCAGCTACGTACAATATACACTGTGCGGACAAAAGTATTTGGACAGTAGGTGTGTCCAGATGTTTGACTGGTACTGTATGTCTTCTGTTTTATTTATTTGGCTCTTTTTGTGTGCTGCTGTTAGCTGTTGGCCTCGTCACGACGGACCACGATAACCTGCAGACAGAGCTGACTCGTCTGCAGCTGGAGAACGAGGCGTCTAAGGAGGAAGTGAAAGAGGTTCTGCAGGCTTTGGAGGAGCTCGCTGTCAACTATGATCAGAAGAGCCAGGAGGTGGAGGATAAAACGAAGGAGTTTGAAGCCCTCAGCGAGGAGCTTAACCAGAAATCTGTAAGTGTGTGTGTGTGTGTGTGTGTGTGAAAACTGATATCAGAGAGTAGATATTAATCTCTGTCTGTCTCCTCAACATGAACCATCCTGGCGTCTATAGACTCAGAGCTGCAGAAGCTGAAGGAGATGACCAATCACCAGAAGAAGAGAGTGACCGAGATGATGGCTTCTCTGCTTAAGACACCAGCTGAGATGGTATTGCTGGAGGCCTTAGCGATGTAAAGGTGAGTCCCTGAGACGAGGTTTGAGGTTCGTTTGACTGCCGGCCTGAATCCGATACAAAACACCTCGTCAAAATGACTGTTGGTGTGAACAGTTAAGCAAGTTCCATCATGTCCTATCAGTTCAGGGATTCGAACCAGCAAACTTCCAGTCCCAAGGCTGGTTCCCTAACCACCAGACCACGGCTGCCACGGCTAGGGTTCTTCTAAGCAGCTGCCTATCACTGAAAATAAGCCCGGTTGAGTCATTTGGAGCAGCCAGAATGTGTTTATGGTTGCGATTTTCTCAGTTTAAAGGTCATTAACAGGGACAGTGGAGGTCAAGAGAAGGTCAGGCCCTTTTTCTTTTTGTTATTATTACAATGTTTTGCTTAAAATACAAACAAAAATGTCATCTTTGAGTTTTGAAAATCATTTTATCTTTGACTTTTATTTAATTGTTCACAGAAACGATCATTTTGACCAGGGGTGTCCAAACGTTTGGGCCATTGCAGTGCATTTCATTTAATCTTCAGTACAATTTTGCTGACCTCGATGTTGCATATTGTGTTTATTTACATAATAATTGCTAATATTTAAGCCTCAACAACAGTGTCAATATATAAATCACTGTCTTCATTAATACAGAGAGAAAATACATACTAAACACACAAAATACTTTCCCAAAAATTAATTAAAGTAAACTTTTGTTTTCTAAAAGAAAGTAATTGCTTTAATAATAATAATAATAATAATAATAATATCATCATCATCATCATCATCATCATCATCATCATCAGTGGCATAAGATGGTGTTTATAATGGCTTGTTTATTGTTGACAGGTGCTCAAAGGTTACACTGTCTTACTCCCTCTGTCTTCCCTTGGTCTCCGTTTGTCTCTGCAGCACGGGCAGTGGACTGATTGATGAGTTCACTGTGGCCAGGCTCTACATCAGCAAGCTAAAGTCTGAGGTGAAGACCATGGTAAAGCGCTGTAAACAGCTGGAGAGCAGCCAGTCGGAGAGCAACAACAAGATGGAGGAGAACGAGAAGGAGCTGGCTGCCTGCCAGTTACGGATCTCCCAGGTAACTCACACTGTCCCCATTGTCCTCCTTAGTCTGGCCAGTTCTTGGATCGAACTCTGGGAACGTGGAAGTTTTGCGTTTAATGTGACTGTATTATTACAACGGCATTCAAAGACGAAGACGACCACAGGTGTAATTTGACCTCCACTTTTATCCCATCTGTGTAGTGAACACACATACACTGTAAGTGCCTGGAGCGGTGAACTAAAACCCACAGCCCAGACATTTGAACCATGTTATGACACCCCTGAAGTGAGATGGGTTGCCCAAGGGCCCAACATTGGTGGTTTAGCAAATCTTGGGATTGAACCCACAACCTTGTTATCGATATTGCACCCGTCTAACCACTGACCCACCACTGCCACGCGCTAAAATACAATCATTACCAAAAAAAACTTCCTCTGATGGTCCTTCCTCTTCTACTGTCTTCAGCATGAGGCAAAGATCAAGTCTCTGACGGAGTACCTGCAGAATGTGGAGCAGAAGAAGGAAGGCAGCTGGAGGAAAATGTGGACTTGCTCAATGAGGAGCTGGTCAAAATCAGTGCTCAAGGTACAGACATGTGCACCGACACACATTCAGTTACAGGAATTTTATAGTTTTCTCACACCTGCATGTACTTCAGTACCACATGACTCAAAGTCTGGGTGTTAATTGTGCTTTTATGTGTATAGAGAAAGTCCACGCTCTGGAGAAGGAGAACGAGATTCAGAGCACCAACGAGGTGAAGGTAAGAAACCCAGCAAAATCAGTATCCAGTGTAGTTACTGAAACTGTATCAGAAACACAGTCGGTGGCGGTATTAAGATCAGCAGCAGTTTAGTTGCTGAAACTGTATCAGAAACCTGATCCGGTAGCTGGTATTAAGATCCAGCGGCAGTGTAGTTACTGACACTGTATCAGAAACGCACACAGTCAATGCTTGATATTAAAGATCAGTGTAGTTACTGAAACTGTATCAGAAACGCAGTCCGGTAGCGGTGTTAAAGATCAGCAGTGTAGTTTACTGGAAACTGCTCCGGAAACACAGTCCGGTGGCGGTACTAGAATCAGCAGCAGTGTAGTTACTGAAACTGTATCAGAAACACAGTCCGGTGGCGGTGTTAAAGATCAGCAACAGTAGTTACACAGAACTGTATCAGAAACACAGTCCATTTGCTTGGTATTAAAGATCAGCAGTGTAGTTACTGAAACCGTATCAGAAACACAGTCCGGTAGCCGGTATTAAAGATCAGCAGCAGTTTAGTTACTGAAACTGTATCAGAAACACAATCCGGTAGCTGGTATTAAAGATCAGCAGCAGTGTAGTTACTGACACTGTATCAGAAACGCAGTCCAGTAACCCGGTATTAAAGATCAGCGGTGTAGTTACTGAAACTGTATCAGAAACGCAGTCCGGTGGCGGTATTAAGAAGACCAGCCGGTGTAGTTGCACTGAAACTGTATGACACAGTCGGTAACGTTGTAGATCAGCAGCAGTGTAGTTACTGAAACTGTCAAACACAGTCCGGTAGCGGTATTAAAGATCAGCAGCAGTGTAGTTACTGAAACTGTATCAGAAACACAGTCCGGTAGCGGTATTAAAGATCAGCAGTGTAGTTACTGAAACTGTATCAGAAACACGGTCGGTGGCGGTATTAAAGATCAGTAACAGTGTAGTTACTGAAACTGTATCAGAAACACAGTCCGGTAGCCGGTATTAAAGATCGGCAGTGTAGTTACTGAAACTATATCAGAAACACAGTCCATTTGCTTATTATTAAAGATCGCGGTGATTGCTGAAACTGTATCAGAAACACAGTCCGGTAGCGGTATTAGATCCAGCAGTGTAGTTACTGAAACTGTATCAGAAACACAGTCGGTAGCGGTATTAAAGATGCGGCGGCAGTGTAGTTGCTGAAACTGTATCAAGAAACACAGTCCGGTAACCCATTATTAAAGATCAGCAGCAGTGTAGTTACTGAAACTGTATCAGAAACACAGTCCGGTAGCGGTATTAAAGATCAGCAGTGTAGTTACTGAAACTGTATCAGAAACGCAGTCGGTAGCGGTATTGCGAATCAGCAGTGGTTACTGAAACTGTATCAGAAACACAGTCATTAGCGGTATTAAAAGATCGGCAGCAGTGTAGTTACTGAAACTGTATCCGAAGCCTTACCAGTCCGGTAGCGGTGTGAATCGGCAGCAGTGTAGTTACTGAAACTGTATCAGAAACACAGTCGGTAGCGGTATTAAAGATCAACGGTGTGGTTACTGAAACTGTATCAGAAACGCACAGTCCGGTAGCGGTGTTAAAGATCAGCGGTGTAGTTGCTGAAACTGTATCAGAAACACAGTCGGTAGCGGTAATAAGATCAATGTTAACAGTGTAGTTACTGAAACTATATCAAACACAGTCCGGTAGCGGTATTAAAGATCCAGCAATTATGTGATTACTGAAACTGTATCAGAAACACAGTCCGGTGGCGGTATTAGATCAGTGCTTAGTTGCTGAAACTGTATCAGAAACACAGTCCGGTGACCTTAAGATCAGCAGCGATGATTGCCAGAGCTGTATCTTAAACACAGTCCGGTGGCGGTATTAAAGATCAACAGCCAGTGGCAGTTGCTGAGCTGTATCAGAAACGCAGTCCGGTGGCGGTATTAAAGATCAGCAGTGTGGTTACTGAGGCACATCAGAAACACAGTCCAGTAGCGGTATTAAAGATCAGCAGTGTAGTTACTGAAACTGTATCAGAAACACAGTCCGGTGGCGGTAAAAGATCAGCTGCAGTGTAGTTGCTGAAACCTTGTCAGAAACCTGATCCCGATGCTTGATATTAAAGATCAGCAGCAGTGTAGTTACTGAAACATGTCAAGAAACGCAGTCCGATGGCGGTGTTAAGATCAACAGTGTAGTTACTGAAACTGTATCAGAAACGCACAGTCCGGTAGCGGTGATAAAGATCCCAGCTGCGGTGTAGTTACTGAAACTGTATCACGAAGCACAGTCCGGTAGCGGTATTAAAGATCGGCTGCAGTGTAGTTGCTGAAACTGTATCAGAAACACAGTCGGTAGCGGTATTAAAGATCAGCAGCAGTGTAGTTTACTGAAACTGTATCAGAAACACAGTCGGTAGCGGTGACCAAGATCCAGTAACAGTGTGGTTACTGAAACTGTATCAGAAACACAGTCCGGTGGCGGTATTAAGATCAGCAGCAGTGTAGTTGCAGAGCTGTATCCAGAAACACAGTCCGGTAGCCCGATATTAAGATCAGTAACAGTGTAGTTATGAAACTGTATCAGAAACACAGTCGGTAGCGGTATTAAAGATCAGCAGTGTAGTTACTGAAACTGTATCAGAAACGCACAGTCGGTAGCGGTATTAAGATCGGCGGTGTAGTTGCTGAAACTATCAGAAGCTGATCGGTAGCGGTATTAAAGATCAGCAGCAGTGTAGTTACTGAAACTGTATCAGAAACACAGTCCGGTAGCGGTATTAAGATCAGCTGCAGTGTAGTTGCAAACTGTATCGAAACACAGTCGGTAGCGGTGGCCAAAGATCAGCAGTGTGATTACTGAAACTGTATCAGAAACACAGTCCGGTAGCGGTATTAAAGATCAGCAGCAGTGTAGTTACTGAAACTGTATCGAAACACAGTCGGTAGCAGTATTAGATCAGCTGCAGTGTAGTTGCAGAACTGTATCAAACACAGTCGGTAGCGGTATTAGATCAGCAGTGTAGTTACTGAAACTGTATCCAAACGCAGTCCGGTAGCCCGGTATTGAGATCAGCAGCAGTGTAGTTGCTGAAGCTGTATCAAACACAGTCGATGGCCCGATCTTCAAGATCGTAACAGTGTGGTGCGCAGAAACTGTATCAGAAACACAGTCAGTAGCGGTATTAAAGATCAATAGTGTGGTGCTGAAACTATATCAAGCCTGATCCGGTAGCGGTATTAAGATCAGCAGTGTAGTTACACAAAAACTATATCAGAAACACTGATCATTGCTTGGTATTAAAGATCGGCAGTGTAGTTACTGAAACTGTATCAGAAACACAGTCCGGTAGCGGTATTAAAGATCCAGCAGCAGTGTAGTTACTGGAAACTATCAGAAACACAGTCAGTGGCGGTATTAAAGATCAGTATCAGTGTAGTTAGTGAGGCACTGTATCAGAAACACAGTCGGTAGCGGTGGTAAAGATCAGCAGTGTAGTTGCTGAGCTGTATCAGAAACACATGATCCGGTAGCGGTATTAAGATCAGCAGTGTAGTTACTGAGGCATATCCAGAAACACAGTCAGTAGCGGTATTAAAGATGACGGTGTAGTTACTGAAACTGTATCAAACACAGATCATTAACCCGGTATTAAGATCAGCAGCAGTGTAGTTACTGAAACTGTATCAGAAACACAGTCCGGTGGCGGTATTAAAGATCAGCTACAGTGTAGTTACTGAAACTGTATCAGAAACACAGTCGGTAGCGGTATTAAAGATCAGCAGTGTGAATTACTGAAACTGTATCAGAAACACAGTCCGGTAGCGGTATTAAAGATCAGCAGCAGTGTAGTTACTGAAAGACGTATCAGAAACACGCACAGTCCGATGTGATGACAAGATCAGCTGCAGTGTAGTTACTGAAACTGTATCAGAAACACAGTCCGGTAGCCGGTATTAAAGATCAGTATCAGTGTAGTTACTGAAACTGTATCAGAAACGCAGTCGGTAGCCCGTTATTAAAGATCAGCAGTGTAGTTACTGAAACTGTATCAGAAACACAGTCCGGTAGCCGGTATTAAAGATCAGTGACAGTGTAGTTACTGAAACTGTATCAGAAACACAGTCCGGTAGCCGGTATTAAAGATCAGTATCAGTGTAGTAGTTACTGAAACTGTCAGAATATAGTTATACAGGCTAGAATAGGGGTTTATTCACGTGACATGGAGTCATCTGGAAGAGGGGGCCTGGTTTATAGTGTCATTTTCACCACTAGAATCAATGTGTGTTGCCCAGATTTGTGAAGGTGGTGTGTGTGTGTGTGTGTGTGTGTGTGTGTGTGTGTGTGTGTGTGTGTGTGTGTGTGTGTGTGTGTGTGTGTGTGTGTGTGTGTGTGTGTGTGTGTGTGTGTTGTAGGAGGCAGTGGAGTAGATCAGAGTCACAGAGAAGCTCACCAAAGCAGATCCAGCAGCCTATGAGAGATGAACTGGACAGCAGGAAACCATCACTGGGCTGGGAGTGCGTTCCTTTCCCTTTGTGTTTGTCACACCATTGCACGAGAGGCATACTCACTGAACAACAAGAGTGGGATAGAAACACACACACACACACACACACACACACCCATTATATTCACCATAATGCCCTGTGGGGCACTGGAGGGCTCAGCAGACTGAAGCCCATTGCTTTAGTTACTGTTTCATGTCTGAGTATCTCTCTCTCTCTCTCTCTCTCTGTCTGTGTGTCTCTCTCTCTCTCTCTCTCTCTCTCTCTCTCTCTCTCTCTCTCTCTCTCTCTCTCTCCTCTCTCTCTCTCTCTCTCTCTCTCTCTCTCTGTCTGTGTCTCTCTCTCTCTCTCTCTCTCTGTCTGTGTCTCTCTCTCTCTGTCTGTGTCTCTCTCTCTCTCTCTCTCTCTCTCTCTCTCTCTCTCTCTCTCTGTGTCTGTGTGTCTCTCTCTGTGTCTCTCTCTCTCTGTGTGTGTGTCTCTCTCTCTCTCTCTCTCTCTCTCTCTCTCTGTCTGTCTGTCTGTCTCTCTCTCTCTCTCTCTCTCTCTCTCTCTAGTCAGAATCAGAAGATTATTCTGGAGCAGGAGCGTCTGAGGGTCGAACATGAAAAACTCAAATCTGCAGATCAGGAGAAGAGTCGCAAACTCCACGACCTGACGTATGTTTACACAGAGTCCGCTTCACTTTCTGTGTTTCAGTCGTATTCAGTTAAATTTTCCCTCAAATTCTACACACGAAACCCCCACAATGATCGTGAGAAGTTGGTTTCAAATCGTAAATGTTTAAAAAATAAAACGCAAAACTATATCATCCATAAATATTCAATACTTTGACGGAACTTTGGTAGCAATTACATCCTCAGTTCTTCTGAAGTATGATGCTACCAGCTTGTTACCTTAGAACGTCTCAAGCTCCCTCAGACTGAATGGAGGTCATTGGTGCACAGCCGCCGTGCTTCACCGTAGGAATGGTGTGGTCGAGGGGATGAGCAGTGCCCAGTTTCCTCCAGACATGTTTGGTATTCAGTTCAAAACGGTCAGTAATATTGTTTCTCGTGGTCTGAGAGTCCTTTAGGTGTCTTTTGGTAAACTCCAGACGGGCGGTCATGTGTCTTTTACTAAGGAGTGGCTTCCATCTGGACACTGTACCATACAGGTTTGATTGGTGGAGTGCTGCAGACATGGTTTTCCTTCTGGAAGGTTCTCCTCTCTCCACAGAGCAATGTTGTAGCTCTGTCAGAGTGACCACTGGGTTCTTAGCTACCTCCCTGACTAAAGCCCTCTTAGGGCCTCCGTTTGACTGGGTGGTCAGCTCTATGAAGAGTCTTGGAGGACTTCATAAACTTCTGTTTATGTTCTCAATAGGACCTTTTTCTGTACATTCTCCAGATCTGTCTCCATACAACTCTGTCGCTCAGGTCTACAGACAGTTCCTTAGACTTCATGTCTTGGTTTGTCTCTGACCTGCACTGTCCTTATATAAAGAGGTGTGTCTTTCCAAATCATGTCCAGTCAGTTGAACTGACCACAGGTGTCCAATCAAGCTGTAGAAACATCTGAAGGATGATCAGTGGAAACAAGATGCACCTGAGCTCAAATCTGAGTGTCACAGAAAAGGCTGTGAATCCTTATGTTCTAATGTGTGGTGTCACAGGGTGATGCAGGACCGCAGGGAGCAGGCCAGGCAGGACCTGAAGGGTTTGGAGGAGACAGTGGTGAGTGTCTTTATTACGATGAAGACAATGTTAATTATACTGGTGCAGGTTTATAATGCCCCCCTCTTATGTATGTTTTCTAGGCCAAAGAACTACAGACTCTCCACAATCTTCGCAAACTCTTTGTTCAAGATCTTGCGACTCGTGTGAAAAAGGTATTGATCCTTTAAGGAGCTGCTGAGACGTTCAGATGTACACCTTTTATAGATTTTATAGTCTAACGATTTTTGATTCCACCTCCAATCCCGCACGTCTACAGAGTGCTGAGATCGACTCTGACGACACGGGTGGCAGCGCAGCACAGAAGCAGAAGATCTCGTTTCTGGAGAACAATCTAGAACAACTCACCAAGGTCCACAAGCAGGTAAAGATCATTTTCAAAAGGTGTCTGTAAATAATACTGGATCCTGGATATTTAATTCTGGATTCCTTAATTTTGGATAGCAGGATTATTTTTGCCCTCTGTGAGAAGTGAATTCAAGCTGGACTGATGGAGTAGGCTGCATCTCCATCTTCATCTCCATCTCCATTTAATAAGCTCCATGGATATCTGGAAACTTTGAATCGGGATTAAATTCTTTGCAAAAAGCGCCCCCTGCTGGTTACTTTTCCTTTCTCTTCATCTCCAGTTGTGTGACCCCTCTGTCTCTCTCTCTCTCTCTGTCTCTCTCTGTCTCTCTCTCTCTAGCTGGTGCGAGATAACGCAGATTTGCGCTGCGAGCTGCCTAAGCTGGAGAAGCGCCTGCGAGCGACGGCCGAGAGGGTGAAGGCTCTGGAGACGGCGCTGAAGGAGGCCAAAGAAAATGCAGCGCGTGACCGCAAGCGCTACCAGCAAGAAGTGGACCGCATCAAAGAGGCCGTGAGGGCGAAGAACATGGCCCGGCGTGGACACTCCGCACAGATCGGTGAGTTCGTATGGAGACATACGTGCTCGTGTATCGGACGATCCTGATATCCAGACTTTTGAAGTTCGGGACATTCCTGTTCTGATTCTCTGAACTTTTCTGCAGTGATATCAACAACATACTCCGCCGACTCGCTGAATTCACCCTCGTTTAGAAAATGAAATCCACCCTCAGTTTATTCCTCATTCAAGCCTTAAATCCAATCTCTCTCTACCTCTTTCCCAGCTAAGCCCATCCGTCCGGGACAGCCCCCCGTAGCCTCTCCCACCCACCCGAACTTAGTCCGAGGAGGAGGGGGCGGCAACGTTTTCCTGAACAGCCAACCAGCTGCTATAAGAGGGGGAGGGGCTAACAAACAGGAGAAGAGGTTTGTGGATTGGTTTAAAGATCTTTCGTTTATATTTTGTGCCTGTTCAATAGAACCTGCATGTCTTCAAACATTCGGATTTGGTCTGAAGATCTAGTAGATGTGGTAGATAAGGTGTGATGAGGGGTGTCTGGACAGGTTTTCACTAAACTTTATTTCTGAAATGCTCTCATTTCAACGCTGCAGCTTCTACAGTCATAACAGATGAAGATAAATAGGGGGAACGTTCTCGGATAGTTGGTTTTTTATCTAGAATGTGGTGAAAAAATGAAAATACAAGCTACAGACATTTGATCTTCGGTTTAACTGACAGAGCTGGTGATCACGTACCTAAATACGTAAAACTGAAGAAATTTCTCTTTAACATCCTTTACAAATGCGATTCATAGAAATGTGAATCGGGTGCAAACGACTAGACAACACTTAGAGGTCTTTGGAGGAGCCGGTCTTATTTAAACCTCAGACATTAGTTTGGTTTTCTCTTGATTGGATCTGGCCATGGTGATCACATTCACTTTACCAGAGAGCTGTCTGAGGCCTTTAGGAAGAACATTGTAGATGCAGATGAGTCTGAGAAGGGATTTAGAAAGATTTCAGAACAATTGGACAGAACATCATTTACAAGTGGAGAACATTTAAAACAACTGCCCGCATGGCCAGATCAGGCTGTCCTCGCAAGTTCAGCGAGTAGTACAGATGAGTAAAGAAGATCCAACAATCCTAAAACGTTCATCACAGACCTACAGGTCGCTCTCGCCATCAGAAAGAGACCAAACCAGTTTCTTCATGGTGGTTTTTAAGGAGGAAACTCTTGCTATCAAACAAACATCAGAGCAAAACTAAAGTTCTCCAGAGAACATCGAGACAAAGAGCAGGACGTCTGGAACAGTGTCCTTTGGACAGATGAATCCAGTTGAAGTATTTGGACACAGTAACAGAAGACATGTTTGGTGCAAACCAAACACAGCATTTGAGCAGAAGAACCTCATCCCAGCTGTGAAGCATGGTGGTGGAAGTGTGATGGTTTGGAGCTGCTCTGCTGCAGCAGGGTGTGGAGATCTCTCCATCATAGAAACCATTATGAGATCTTTATTGTATCAGAGGGGGTTTGAGGAGAACGTAAGAGTGTCTGTACAAAGACTGACGCTGAAACATCACAGAGCTGAAAGAATTCCGCACGGAGGAGTGGGAACGTCGTTCTTCCAGTCGATGTCAGAGACGGTAGACGGTTCTAGAAACATCTAACTGACAGCTATTAGGACAGAGAGGATTCTACATTTTAAAATGTTAAAATGAAGGTCAGATGTCCTCATGTTTTAAATATGTTTAAAAAGACAATGACGTCTTTATCACGTCTACATTTATTGACGCGTCTCCTTCCTTTCTGTTTCCTCAGTTGAAGACACGATACTGCTCACTCACCTCGGAAGATACAGAATGCAGACGTCTCCTTGGAACCTTTTCATTCCATTAACATGATCCCGCCTCAATGCATCTAAGGGAACGTTTTAAATACAAATAATTATCACACACACACACACACACACACACACACACACACACACACACACACTTAATTTGTGCACATCTGTGCATGTGTTGATGAGATTAAGTATAAACAGAAAAACACAAGAACACACAGAAATAAGAAACACAAGTCTTGAATGTACCTAGTTTAACTCGCCTCTCGCAGTCGGCTGTTCTCGTCCTTCACGGTGAAACGCAAACGAGTCCACACCTTATTAACCCCACCTCCAGCTGCTCTCTGCACTGTTCCACTACGTTCACTGAACTCCTCACCTGGTCTTTAGCTACTGGAAGTCGAGAGAGGTGGTCTGAAACGGAGGAAGAGTGACCGCGTCCTTCGCACATATGAAGTAATTCTGTCGTCTTGGTCAAGAATGTGTGACTCGAATCTTTATCTTCCGCTACGGTTCTGCTGTACATAGAGAACGACCGTGACGGTTCTGTCGGAGCTGATGACGGCGGATGGTTTTTACTTTGAGAAATTAACTTAATGATTTTGAAACGGGTGGGTGGGGCGGATACAGCACGGACTGTAGTGGTGAATAATTACTAGTTGACTCTGTAGGTGAACACGTTACGATTCCTTTTAAAGCGGTTTTTAATCACCGAGACTCGTGGTCTCTTCAGAAAAGTGAAGAGCTGGTCCTGCGATGATTCTGCCTTCAGACGGATCAGGAAAACCAGAAACTCCAGGCAGTTGGTCCTCAAGTCACCTGTTGTAGGTTTGATTTTGTGTTTTGTTTTCTGTGGTTATTTTTTTATCTGCTTGTTCTTCTAGTTCTCGGCCGCAGCTGAAGCCTCGATCTGGGCCCACGTTTACGTAGCAGGTAAAGGTGGCCTGATCCGAACGCACCGAATCAGATTTTGGTTAGTTATTATTTGGTCCACTTTCATATGAGACGCTGAAATCTGATGCACATCCACACATCCGACACGCAGCGATGTGACCAACGTCCCAAAAGCGAAGACTTGCTGTACGAACTCGAGGTCTGACCTTATGTTACAGGACTGTTACAAGACAATTTGGCTATTGTTGTAGCGCCCCCTTGTGGCAAAGCTCAAAATGCAGCTTGTGTTTCATTATGAAATTACACTTTTCAATGCAACTCTGTGGGAAAATCCAACCTAGATTGAAGCATCTCCATTCACATGACGTCTGAACAGCCAGATCGTGATGAATTTCTGATGTTTTTACGTCAATCAAACCATTTCCGTCATAAAGATTGGATACAGGTCTCATTAGTCTTTAAAAATCGGATTTGGGCCACTTTACCTGCTGTGTGAATGTAGATGGATTGACTTGTCGCGTCCAGCCTCTGTTACCGATCAGCCAGTCGGTTTAACAGATGAGTTGCTGGATGAGCTCTTTTCTCAGATTTCCCAGTTCACGCTTATTGGACAGTTTGCTGATTTTCCTGCTTGAAGTCAATGTTCAAGACACGGGCAAATCGGATCTCTTTAAGGTTCCACTGTTCTTTACATGAATCAGATCAGATGCGTGTCCACGTCACAAACCTATCTGCATGGGTTGCTATGGTAATGATGCTCTTCTGGCACTAGATTTGCCGTGGTCACTGAGTGCGTTCGATAACCCGATAATCGCCGAAAATCAGATTCTCAGAAATCCGATCCAACCAGTTGAGGACAGCGGAGTCTCTTCCCTGGTCCCCTGAGCAGAGACAGCTGTAGCTGGTTAGGAAAGAGTGCGTGTGCAGATAGAAAACCGAAAGAAATCAAAGTAAACTGTACTTGTTAAAATCCAACTTTGTTTGTGGAGGGATTCTTTTTGCTGTTCGGGCTGACAAACCAACCTGGACACAGCACGGCTCCGCTTAAAATCGGATTTGGGCAAGCAGGCCGAAGAGAATCAGACCTACGGGCAGAATTCCCCTCCCCTACTGTGAAGTGAAGACCACAACAGGGAGTCTGAGGACCACACTGCTGACCAGAAAGAGAAATTTGTTTTGAATGACGTTTATCATTTTAATTATACACAGAGCGACCATCTCATCTGTATCGTGTCCCTCCAGGTATTTAAACCATGTCTTCACGAATCGTCACCTTATATATTATATTTCTGAACTCCGCATACTGGGACTGAAACGAGTAGCTAGCTGACGTTAGTGAAAGTTAGCTGTGGTTTCTGTGCTCATATCGACACTCCTGGTTTGGTCGGTTTGGCTGGTTTATGCCCTTCAGCAAACTCTGGATCTGCCCTGAACGTTCCTCCAGCTGATTACAGGCTACAGAGATCAGCTCTTCATCAAAACTGTCGCACTACTCTGCTTTAAGCTTGAGGAAAATTAGCTGCTTTTTATGACTGTAAAAGGAACTCCACCAGTAAAGGACGGGGGGGGGGGGGTGACCAACGGAGGAAGGCACTGGATCATTCCAAGAGAAAAAGGGCACAAACGGACGGTTCTTGCTGAAGGGGAACTGGAAGGGATGGACTAGATGATGTTACCTTTTTCTGGAGGGACTGCATGATGTACATGTATGTGTGATTAAATAATTATGATCAAATGCGATGGTGTGGCCTTCGGTTCTTTGAATGAGTGCGGAACCAAATCACTCGTTTATTTATTCACCTTTTTATTGATCATTTGTCTGTTTGTAAATGAGTTTAGTAAACAATTTAGCAAAGCATCAGCAATTTTATTTGTCCTCCTTTTCTAAAATAAGCCACTGCATTTAAAAGCTGAGCTTTAAAATAGAGTTGGATCTTGTACACAGAATAATCCAGGTGGTCCAAGCATGGGACCAATCAATACCCAGGTCTCCTGGGCAAGTCCCTTAACCCAGTGTTTCCCAACCCTGCAGGTGTGCCTCCAGGAACAGGGTTGGGAAACACTGCCTTAACTCTCTCTGCTACCTGGGAAAACGATGGTTGACACCGTGAACCGACCCTGGTTTTTTCAGCCTGGTGGTTCCGGAACCAGCCTTGTGACTGGAAGGCTGCTGGTTCAATTCCCTGAACTGGCAGGACAAATCAAAACACATACTGTGGTCAACAGCTGGATTATTAAGCCATTTTGGACTTAAGTTTTTACGTCACTGTGCTGACATGCGCTGAAGTACTTCACAAATAAAATAAAGCACTAAATAAATGTTATAAAAATGTACTTAATTTAACCATCGTCTCAATGTGTGATGAATTATAACAGCTATCACTTCAGAAAACAGAATTAAATCCCAGTTTAAAAGCCAGAGGAGCTTCCAGTGCATATTTACTGCTCTGTCCACATGAACATGATCAACCTGCATACAGACTCTGACTGATCAGAGAGAGGGGGCGGGGCTGATGCTCAACCTGCATAAAGACTCTGACTGATCAGAGAGAGGGGGCGGGGCTGATGATCAACCTGCATACAGACTCTGACTGATCAGAGAGAGGGGGCGGGGCTGATGCTCAACCTGCATACAGACTCTGACTGATCAGAGAGAGGGGGCGGGGCTGATGGTTGAAGAACAAGGCCTGTCAGTGGATCATAACGCAATAAAAATGAATTTTAAAGACAAGCTGAAGAATCTAACTAAGCTTCCCTGGTTTACCCAACGTTCCACCTGACTCCCATTGGTTCCCCTACGCTGCACATTTAGTGGGTTACCTGCTCCTTATGATCAGCTCATTCATATCTTCAGGTGTGTAATGATTTATCAGAGCTTTAATGTCTCTGATCATAACATTATGATTACATAACGCTTTACTGTTCAGACATTTATGGGACAAATCTGGTGGTAAGGTGGGCCGGACACTATGCTTAGGTGGGGGGTCTCACACACACACACACACTCATTTACACACACACTCTCTCTCTCCCTCATCTGAACTCCTCTCTCTCAGATACAGCAGACAGTGTGAGTATCTGCTCTGTCTGTTATAAACTCATCAAACTGGGAGCATCTGCAGGGGAGAGGAGGAGCTGCAGTACCTCATATGACCACTAGTAGCGCTGTACCCTCCTCTGTTTATGTCCCTCGGCTGACCCTGGAGTGGACAGAGCACAGCAACGTGTTTTGCAGCAGAGCGACGGACTGCAGGTACTGCCTCACTACCTCACTGCCTCACTACCTCACTGCCTCGGCTTTCTCAGCAGAGCGGTCGGTGTAACAGAGCTGCCGCTGTTTGAGGGTTTTGCTGGAGAAGGACAGTAAGAGCAGAGGAAGCGTCATACTGCAGCCCGCCGGCAGGGGCGCTATAGACCTGTTCAACAGGGGCATTACTGCATTACTGCTGCCCCCTACAGGACAGAGAGGACAACAACAATGTTAATAATAGTAATAATAATAATAATAATGATAATAATAACAATGATAATGATGATGATAATAATAATAAGGATAATAACAATGATAATAATAATAATAACAATGATAATAATGATGATAATAATAATAATGATAATACAATGATAATGATAATAATAATAATAATGATGATATTAATAATGATGATGATGGCGATAATAATAATAATAACAATGATAATAATAATGATAATACAATGATAATAATAATAATAATAATAATAATATTAATAATGATGATGGTGATAATAATAATAACAATGATAATAATAATAATACTGTAATAATAATAATAATGATAATACAATGATAATAATAATAATAATAATAATAACAATACCATAATAATAACAATGATAATGATGATGATAATAATAATAATGATAATAACAATGACAATATAATAATAGAGACTATTATTAATAGTAAATAACAAAATATAAATAATAATAATAATATAACCATATATATATATATATATATATATATATATATATATATATATATATATATATACCACTACCACTAATGATAATAGTGATAATAATGTAATATTTTTTATTAATAATAAACAATAATTTAATAGCAATAACAATGAAAACAATATACAACTAATACAATAGTAATAATTATTGTTAAATAATAATCAATTATTAAATAATAAACAGTAGTACTAATAAAATACTAATAATCAAATTAAAATAATCAAATACAACAATAATAATTAAATAGTAGTTATAATAAAAACAATAATAAAAATAATAAATGAACATTTATTTATCACCATTATTGTCTGCACTGTCTCTGTTTGCTCAAACCTCATGAATGAAAAATAAAGTCTCAGTGTTCTTAATAACATTTATAAGCGGAGCGTCTTTCATCCTAATAAACATACGATAACTTTCATAAAAACATACATATTATATTGAGCTTTGAAAACTAGGAATTAACGTCTGACCATGTCTCTCAGGAAACATTACGTCCAGGCATGTTTCATATCGTCCACTGACGTCTGCATGTAGAATGGTGAAACGGACACAAGGGGGAGCTCTTACATCGCTCCACAGCAGCCCGACTGACGGGGCTTCCTGCGGCTGCGCCTGTAGGTGTTTATAGATAATCCATGTTAAAAATATCAGATACTGATATATACACTCACAATTCCTTTCTCTCACTCGCACTCTCACACACACAGTTACATTCTCTCTCACACACTTATTCTGTCTGTCTCTCACTCACTCACACTCCCTCTCTCACCCTTTCTCTCACTCTCACTCTTAAATGCTCCCACACACTCCCTCTCTCAATCACTTTCTCACTCTGTCACTCACACTCTCTCCCACACACTTATTCTGTCTCACACTCCCTCTCTCACCCTTTGTCTATCTCTTTCTATCTCCCTCTAACATACACTCTCGCTTACACACTCTCTCTCTCACCCTTTCAATCAGTCAGAGTTTATTTATATAGTGCTTTTATATATTCTGGTGCAGCGCAGAAAGACAGTCTGTAAAGAAGGTTTAACAAAATCCCTGCGTAAAGAGAAATGTTTTCAGTTCATAAGAGAAAGCTCGTCCCCCCTCATCCATAGGCCCACATCTTGTGAGCAAAGTGTCCACGATGGGTTGTATGGTTTAAAAT
The DNA here is from genome assembly GCA_034509495.1 of Acestrorhynchus altus. Lineage (NCBI taxonomy): Eukaryota > Metazoa > Chordata > Actinopteri > Characiformes > Acestrorhynchidae > Acestrorhynchus > Acestrorhynchus altus. The sequence continues at coordinate 2,497,101 of CM067502.1, read as the reverse complement.
ATTATATTGTGATATTTTGGGACTGAACCATTAAGCGATTTGTAAGTTAGGAATTCAGAATTTAACAGGAAGCCGATGGAGGAGTGAGAGAACAGGACTAACGTGATCAAATTTCCTAGTTCTGGTGAAAACACCAGCAGTAGCGTTTTGGACTAATTGGAGCTTCTGTAATGATTTTCCTGAACTACCAGCCAGAAGGGCATGACAATAATCCAGTCTTGAGGTTATGAATGTGTGCACCAGTATCTCTGCGTCAACTAGTTTATCATTTCTTTAAAACAGTTCGTTTTCTGACTGAGGACATGGTCCTCATTTGGTTTGGCTCATGTGTAAAGCTGGGTGTCATCAGCAGAGCAGTGAAAGTCAACATCATGCTTTCGGATGACTTTAATCAGTGGCGGTAAGAAAAGAGTAAAGGACCCAGGACGGGTCCCTGAGGAACATCTCACCATTATTAACGCTCACTTTAAACGTTAACGCATTGAAGGCGGTCAGTCAGATTAGATCTGCACCAGTTAAGGGCTGATCCTTTAATTCCGACACGGTTCTGTAGCCCATCATGATAGAATTATCCATAGTGTCAAACGTGGAACTAAGATCCAACAGCACTAGAATAACACTGCAGTTTCTGTCCCGGTGGGAGAAGCAGGTCATTTATGACCTTTAATAAAGCAGTTTTGGTTGTGGTCATGGTCTTCATGGTTAGATGGGACAGAGACAGTGTTTAAATCTGGAAGGATATTAATCAGTTCTTTAACTGTTGAGGTTGTTACGGCACCAGTTGACTGGTGTCTATTGTGGGTTAGAACTAATTTGAACACGATAAAGTACTTTTCAGGAGTCATTTTGGGAAAGCCAGACGTTGAGATGTTCTCCATCTCAATAACCAGGTTTAAAACTCAGTCTAATTGGATCGGAGGTTGAATCGGTGGCCTGATAACATTGCAACACCGAAACTAGATTGAAAGGTCATTTTAAGTGGGTTCTTGGTCTTTTCTAAATGAACGTTGAAGTCTCCGACAATCAAATCTTCATCAGTTGAAAGAACCACCAGTTGGAAAGTAAACAATATTGTCTTCCTCTCTCTCTCTCTCTCTAAAATAAACAGAAAGACCTTGATAGATTCTGTTAACATTGAGACCGACGTTTGATAAACATAACTTTTCATTTAAACGTTCATCACACAAAGAGATTTCATGCTCAAAATGATTTCAGACTTGGTCAAATCACTAGAACAATCGCTTGTGGTATAAATTACATTTTCACGTTCCACCGTAAAACAAACCCACACAGATGCTTAACTGTTCCGTTACCTTCTGAGAAGCTTGTCGCGGGTGCAGGCTGGTCATGATGTCTGTAGAAGGTGCCCCAGAGGGCATCTCAAAAAATTAGAATATCGTTAATAAGCTAATTTTTGTTCACAATTTCATTCAGAAAGTTAAACTGTCATTTTATATTCATTACATGTAAAGTGACACTTCAAGCCTTTCTTTCAAGTTTGTCTGAGATGCACTAGTGTGGGGGCACTAGTTCACTAGATGTTTCAGAACTATGGTCATTGATTTTCTCCTGTGCTTCTAGGCTTCATGGCAATCTCTCAGATCACACCGTCGCTGTTCCTGAGTGGCGTGGAGGCGGTGAATCCGGCTGCTCTCGCTCATAGGCGGGTGACTCTACTGGTTCTTGCTGCAGATGAGCTGCCGATTCCGGAGTCTGTGGACGTGGAACTTGTGCGTATTCCTATTCGTGATGAGCCCCATGCACTGCTCGCCCAGCACTTTGATACTGTGGCAGAGCGAATCCATCAGAACCACAGCGGGAGCACACTGGTGTGCTGTGCCGCAGGCCGAAGCAGGTCTCCGTCCCTCGTCATGGCCTTCCTCATAAAGTATGAAGGGCTCTCCTTGCTGCAGGCATACCAGCGGGTTGTGGAGGTCCGGCCTTTCATCCGGCCCAATGCTGGCTTTTGGAGGCAGCTACAGCGGTATGAGCTACAGTTACGGCACTGCAACAGCGTGAGGATGGTAGCCTCCACACAAGGAGTTCTGCCTGAAGCAGTTGGGCAAGAACATGACCATCCACACTGTCTGAATGTTTAATGAGGGACCACCCTTTAAACCCCACCCCAGTGCTTTTCCTGTTGTGATGTACTTCTCATTGAACTTCTATTGTCCGGGGTTGTGGGTTCAGTTCCTGCTCAGGTCACCGTCTGTGTTCTCTGGGTTCTCCTTTGTCCTCCTGACCGTGTGGAACCCTGTCCAGGGGGTACTCCTGCACCCAATGACTCCAGGTGGACTCTGGATCTGGATAAGATGCTGATGGTCTTATATTGTCCCAAAGCAGCTTAACAGAGATCCTGGTCTGAGTCTTCAGTAAGCCAAAGGTTACTGATACAACACCAAGAATATTTAGTGGGGATGTGCTGAACATTCAGCAACCCAGGTCACTTTCGGTGTTAGTTTGGTATGAATCATCTTTTTTCGGACAACACCGTTATGACTTCTTGCTGCGTTAGTATTTCTGCTGGGACGTTAAAACTGTTCAGTGATTAATAAATATTTTAAACCATTTTATATTATTTTTTCTTTCCAAATCAAGACTAAAGTGCATTCAGAAAACCTCCAAAAACGTTCGGACAGACGTTTCATTTTGTCCAGTTTATGGTCCAAATGGTTTGATGTCAGTGCGTCTCTAATATTTGGTGTAATCAAACGTACCAACTCTGAATACTAAAGTAATTATGGGAGAAAAATACTAAAATATGACTTCATATCTGAATTAAAAACTGAATTTTTTTAAAGAATTGGACCAATATTTGGTCACAAATCCACTTTATTCCTTCAATCATGGGTCGTTGTAGCTGTTAAAGACACGTGGAAGCACTGATGATCTAGTGTTTCCCGACCCTCGTCCTCGCTTCTCACCTAATCCGTCTAATCAGCTCGTTACCAAACCCTTCAGAGTTGCAGGGGTGACTCCAGGACCAGGGTTGATAATTGACAGCAGCCTGAAAAGTGAACGTTCATGATTTATGATGATCAGGACTCATAAAACCCACCATAAATGCTGGACAAGCTCCACCCAAACAGAAGAGTGAGAGAAGGAGGTTTGTGCTGGTCAAACACTTAATGCCCTGGCTTTATTGAACATTTTTTCTTCATATGTGGTCAATTTTTTTTTCTTTTCAAGAATTCAATCATCCATGTGGGACGAGGGAGGAGGAACATCAAAAACAAAATACAGGGAAAAAAAAAACAACCAAAAAATTTAAATAAAAAAAAAAACAAAAACCTCAAGGATTGATTATGCCTTGGAATGGGCATTCAGATCATGGTACATACAAAAGAACAACTCAATGTAGCCTTGTGAAGTACCGTCCTCTTCACGGAAGAGAGCTCGCACAGTTCCCAAAGGAAGGCACCACAACGTCTGGTGGCTCTGGAGAATTCTTACAGGAAACAATATATTTTTTAAAAAATCCTTGTTCGTATCTTTTTTTTGTTTTCATACAAAGTGGAATGATAATGATGCATACAGAGATTTCACTGCAGTCCTCTCCCTTTTATCCTGATACCAGCCAAAAAAAAAAAATAAGAAAAAAAAAAAAAAAAAAAAAAAAAAAAAAAAAGAAAAAAAAAAAAAAAAAAAGGAGGGGCTCCGAAGCCTCAACACAGGAACCATACAATCAAGTCTTCAAAAAGACACAGGAGGAGCGATTCCGACAATAACTGCATTCTCTCCAAATCTCAAAAACAAAAATTAAAAAAAAAAAAAAAAAATTAAAAAAGCAGCATCGATTATTAAAAAAATGAAGGGGGAGGATAATAGTGCTTCGAGGGGGAGGGAGCAGCTGCATGTAGGAGGCTTCAGACGCGTGTCGGGGTTCAGAGAATGCTGTAAGACCGTTGACGAAGAGCGAAGAGGAGCCGATCGTGGTACGTAACAAGGTAACGAGGGAAGAGAACGAGTGAGCGAAACGAAACCCAAAACGAAACAAAAGAAAAAAAAACAAAACCCTGCATCTTTTCACAAGAAACTTTCACATAAAACGGTTACGCACACAGACACCCACACGCACGGAAACCCAGGAGGTTACAGTGTATAAAAAAATAAACAAACAGAAACGAAACTCCTGTAAACACCTCACAATAAATAGATAAAACAGCAGGTTTTTACACCATGCATGTGATGCCTCTCACACGAAAACCAACACCTCACATACGTACACGCGCCACCATTCACACTAACAAAGTCGCAGTTAGTCTTTTTTTTCTCATTTTTTCCCCCAAGTGCAAAACATCACAACCGAACAATTTCTGTATTCAAGTAATGTTATATACAAAGGGCCATATTACAAATATGTAGTACTGTACATAGAATAAATGCCTTACTTCATAATTTACAGATGTTGATATTTTTTTTTAAACAGTAACAAATAAAAAAAAAAAAAAAAAAAAAAAAAAAAAAAAATGACAAGCATTGCAGTAAAGTCCCAACGGTTGCCATGGAAACACAGCGTCACTACGATGCACAGCACCTAGAGTAGATGCCCCAAATCTCGGGGTGGTGGGAGGTGGAGGAGGAGGAGGGTGCAGGGTAGGTGGGGCTACGTAACCTCCATGGCTACTGTGTTTTCTGCTATACTGTTCAATGTTGGCTTCTCTTGATCGTGGTTTTCCCTGAAAAACAAGAGAACAGGCGTCGGTCTCGTCCTGAGCTGAGCACTAAGAGGTGTGTTTGTATTCTGTTGACATTTTGTGATTATAAACAGGTTCGTTTACACAAAATATTGAGCCAGATCATTTAATTTGGGTTGTATTTGCAGGTCCTTCGCTTTGTGGTCTGCCTGCTATTACAGCTACCGCCTCTAGAGGGCATACCGGTCACTTGAGTGTGCGCGATGACCTCTAATTAAAACTGACAGTCAGGTGGCAGCAAACAGACGAAGGACGAATAAACACGTTAAACTTTCATTGGAAGTGAAAGCGTAAATGCACTGCGATCTCCAGGATCAGGACAATCACGTTGGTCAGAACCTGTTCCAGTGATGTTTGGTCAAGTGAGCTTATTTTCTGAGCAAACAGCACATGTGACCAAGTCAGTCTGGACCAGATCTTCTGCTTAAATGTCCAAAATGTAAAGCTCACAATCTTAAAGTGAGACACTGACGGTTAAAACCTACGCAGAGTAAACTGCTCACCAGTCTGAGGTTCTCTCTCCCTGAGCTGTAGAACCACCATTAAAAACTATATCCAGCTTCAAAATCAGCAGGTGAGCACAGACCTGGAAATGACCAATCATACACTAAAACTCACCTGGTCCCCATGTCGAGGGTGGTTGACCCTGTTGTGACTTTCGGGATCTGTCGGTTGGCATTAGCGGCGATTTTGAGGGCAGAAGGCGGGACTGTGAGTTGCCGCTGGAGATGCCGTACACTCAGCGTTGCCCCTGGCGGCGGCACACCCACCCTCATGGCTCCAGCCAACAACGCCTGCGCAGGGGCGGGGCTGGCAGAGCCAACGTGATGATTGGCTGAGGAGGTTCCATTGTTGGGGGTGGAGGTAGGGGCGTCACACTGGTGGTTAGAGGAGGGGGCAGGGCTAGTGGAGGTTGTGCTCATGTGGTGCAAGCCCTTAAAGACTCCTGTAAACGAGAGGAACAGAATAAGTAACGTCAGACGCCGCAGATCTGATCCCATTTACAATCAGCAGTAACAGAACCTCTGCATTGAACAGTTCAGGTATAAGAACCCGTCAAACAGGGTAAACGGGAATGAGATCCTTCTAGAGACTCCAAATAAACACCGGCTCTATATTATATCCTACATCTAAAGGTGCTTTTCTGCTGGTTGGTATCTACACTACTCCACTGGCATTCCGTTTTCATGTCGGTCGCTGCTCAGTTCGCTTGAAACCATGAACGAGCAGGTACTGAAACTGTAGCCGGTTCCAGATCCCTAAGCTGAGTGGAGTAGAGTAATGTAGGTACCAGGCAGTGGAACGTACAGATCAGTCAGACGAAGGTCAAACGGAATAAGGTCAACGCGACCGTAAGCTTTTCTCACCTGAGGCCGACACAACTCCGTTCACTCCAACTCCCAGAATTCCTTCCTCTTTGCTCTTCAGTGCCATTAACTGATCTGAGGTTACCAGTGCAGAAGCAGCAAATTGAGCACTCGCAGAGTCTAGAACCTTCGATGACAAATTCTGAAACAAAAAGGTTGAAATAAATCCATCCGTCCATCCTGAAACATCAGGAATGCAATCAGCCTCCTGAAGATGAACAGCTCCTAAGACCGTGTAGGTGTGGATCACTCACCTGGGTGTTGGCATTGGCTCTTTGCTGTTGCTGCGTTTGCTCCAGCAGCTCTTTCTGCATCAGTGCCAGCTGCTCCTGGTGCTGCTGGTACTGCTCAGCCGTGAACACTACAGAACACAGTAAACACCGTGGCTGCAAACTTAAAATACAATATGTCTAAATGTTTGAGGACATCTCTTCTAATGAATCCATTCAGCTTGTCTAGTCCCTGTAGAGAAGTACTGCCAATAGAATAGGACTCTCTGGAGCAGATGAACAAAGATGACCCTACTGGCACCATGACTGATGCCAGGCGTGGACTAGAGGGGTATAAAGACCCCCAGCATTGAGCTGTGGAGCAGTGGGACTGTGTTCTCTGGAATGATGGAGCTCCATCCAGTACTTTTGGGATGAGTTGGGAATGAGGTGGGGTGATGATCATCCAACATCCTGACCTCACTAATTATCTTGTAGCTGAATGCAATCAAATCCTCACAGCAATGCCCCAAATATTTAGTAGAAAGGAAAAAACCCTCACCAGGTGTGGGTGGTTGGGCTTGCGTTCGGCTGGTTGTTCGACTTCGTATCAGCGGATTGATTGGCTGGAGGAGTTGGCCGCGGCCTGGTCTCCGTGCCAACCCGGGCTGGGGGTTGTTAGGGTCGTTGGGCGGCGTCAGTCGGGGCCTGAAGTGCCTCCAGCGACTGGCTTTGATATTTCGGAGGATCTGTGAGAGGTCCAGTGAGGTCGAAGTGGGGGTGGAGGAGGGAGCTGAGCCAGAGGAGGAGGTACTGACGGATGCGTGTGAGGTATCCATAGTAACAGGCTGGTGGGTGGGGGAGGGAGCAGGCGACGCAGGAGAATCCAGGTCCAGCCCATGATACACAGCGTCCCAGTCAGAGTGGGCTCGATCCAACAACACCCTGAAAACGAGGCAGAAACAACGGATTCAGACTTTGTATTGATCTGCAGGTTGGATTTTTGGTTTTAAAATCTAAAATAAATCTCAACTGAAAGTCTTTTCCGAGCATTTCTATTGGTCTGTTCATCCATAATGAACGAAGCCTCGCATTAACAGGAGGTAAAGTGTGTAAGATCCACCCACCAATCGCCCGAATCGCCACTGACCAGGCAGGTATCGGCTTCACGGGAATTCGGCGCTGAAAAGTGTTGAGGTTTAAATGTTAAGCAGGGAGGAGTTGGAGTCTCACCTGCCCCCTCTTCCAACCCGTCGCCGTGCCAACCCCATACATCGCCGCGGTATTGTGAGCGTGGTGAGGGAGTATCGGTAGCGGACGTCTCCTAAACCTCCCTCGGCAGGGTCTGACCAAGGCCAGGAGCCGGGCTGTCCCTCACGCACCTGAGCAGAGGAAAGGGACGAGTCAAAACACAGTCGAATGTACTACAGAACAGTTGGGCCTCAAATTACATCTCCAGGGACGTCATAAATCTACATTTCTGAGACTGGATGGTGAAGAAGGCCCAAAGTTTGGGGGCACGTTTGTCCAACCATCACGAACATGTCCTGGAATACGAGGAATCGAGAAACACTCACAGCGTGATAGTGGCAGCCGGACCTCCTCCTGAACGCGAACACACCATCAGGATCGTTCTCCTCCTCGGCCTCCGATGAACCAGAGAACAGCTGAAAGATTAGAGCACAGTCAGCCAGAAGAAAGCAGCAGGACAGTCTGAAAGCAGGTCTTTACGGTGTCTGCGCCGAGCTACCTGTGGGTAGGGCTCTTCGTCCGAGCTGGGGAAGTCATACTGGTTGAGGTCTTTAGTGTTGAAGGCCACAGGGCTGGAGTGGTGAGAGCCAGCCAGCGGCAACGGCTTCGGCTTCTTCTCATACTTCCTCTTCTGACGCACCACTTCTGGCTTGTCCACCTGAAGAGACACAATCAACAGGCGTCCATTTAATGTACTTTTAATCGCAAAGAATTAGAAAAGCATTTTTCGGAGCCTTCAAACGTCCTAATATCTACATAACAGAACAACAGAATTTCAATCATGTCTTCATCACAAAACTACTTGCGACATCAGAAATCCTGCTGGTCATCGAGTGTTTTTAAGATGGAACTGCAATCATTTTAATTTCTTTTCTTTTTTAATTTTTTCCATTTTCCATTTTTTCACCTCTACTAATTTAGACGTGCCAATTACTCATCCCCCTAAGTAATCTCCCACAACACGTGTCTGCTCCCGGTGCCAGGGGGGTGGGGGGGTGTTAATTGTCCACATGTTTCCAATGTGACGATAGCCTACCGCCTCTCTTCGAGCTGCCACCATTTGCCACTGGATCTGACGCAATAGTCGGCAGACGCCTGCGCCGACCAGCAGCACACTTATGTGATGTGGGAAGAGTGCCATCTATCCACCCCCCGAGGGAGAGCGAGCCAATTTCTCTCCCTCTGGACCCCGGTTACCGATGGTGAGAAGCATGAACCTGGATTCGACCACAGGATCATAGTGGTAGCGCCTTATCCCCTAATTATTATTTCTAAGGATTAGATTGAGAAGGATATTTCAAATAAGTTCTTCACCTGAGTGGTCCAAATAAAATAAACAACCAAAATGTCCTTTATTATGTTATTTTTGCGTGAGTTTTTGCATACAGTTAACTCCAACAAACAGACTGAAACAAGGAGGTTGTTCGGAGTATATCTGTACCTTGGTCTTGTAGTCGCGTTCATGCTCTGCGTGTCTGTACTGGTTGCTGTTGGTGATGGGGATCAGGGGGATCACCGGCTTCTCCAGTGCCCTCTGAGCCAGAACCTCTGCCATCACCTCTCCACCAAAGTCGGCCATTCCGTTTCTAAAAGAGAGAGACAAACGTAGTTTAGATTTCGTGTAAGCGTTTTTAGTCCAACACTCGAACAGTTCAGTGAAGTGGTGATAAAAAAAAAATTAATAACCAAGATGTACCTTTACGTTGTTGCACAAAGTTTCGGACTGGATGCCAATGTTAGACGATGAATTAACGAGATATATTTAATGTTGCCCTTCACAGAAACACTTAATTCAAAAAGACCTTTAAAAGTACAAACACTCAATGGCAGAACGCGACTGCCAACCCTCTGAAAACTCCAGCGTCCTCGCGAGGAATACGAGCCAACTTTACGAGAGTAGCCCACTTGAGAAGATCACTCGTAAAAATTTATTTGAAATTCACGATTTACAGGTTCCTTGCATCCATCGTAAACAGACTTTGAGCAGTAAGACGTTGGAAGGAAACGGACACCATTCTGTGTGTAACATAACAGCACGAGCAGCAGCTTGGCGTCTCATTCTCGTATTAACCGAAACTCCTCGAAGATACGAAAAACGTAGCTCGGAGGCACGAGAATAACTCAGGGTCTGAGGGATGAACGTGACTATTTAAATGAAAAAGATAGACATTGAGACCGTACGCTTGTACTTGCAAGAAGAGACCTCACCTCTTCTCCACTATCTCCAGGGTGAGGTGCAGCAGTTCTCTCTTGCTCTTCTCACGTCGCTTGATCATCTCCAGGATGGTGACCGCTCTACTCAGGTCTCTCCTCAACTTCAGCATCTTCTCGTACGAAACCTCATCGTTCTTGCGGTTCTGAGGGGGGGAGGGACAGAGAACGGTGTTTGGTGCAAAGCTGAGAAGTTTAAACACACAGCTGTGGCTCTCAACACTCTGTTTGACCTCACCTTCCTGGTCTGCATCTTCTCGGTTCTGCGCCTAAAGGCTACGTAGGGGTCGTTGGTGCTAGAGCCATCTCGTTTCTCCTGTTTGACGGTCGGAATGAGAGATCCACTCTGACACGACTTCCTTTTTTTGCTCCAGTATTCAAACACTTCCCTGATCAACTCATCGTCCTCCTTCAGAAGGAGCTTTGCCTCCTGCAGGGTTACCAGCTGAGGAAGGAAAGAGGGCAGAGGGCAATTATTTGACCGTACGACTATTTTTCTGCTGCACTTGGAAATCAAACGTTTCATCGATACGCCAAACAATTCCCTACTTTATGAAACAGTGAGTCGTTAACACGGCTCCCCCCCGACATCTAAATGACTACGACAACACGTTCAGTAAAGCAGTCGGACACCTTTCAGCTCGTCCTCCTGTTATAATCACATCGACTCAATGATCTTATTAACCTTGAAGTTGCCCAATAACATCAGGCCAAGATGGTGAAAATTGCACATCACAGTGAACCTTTGCGGAACTTCTTATTTTACGTACTTTTATTTGACAAAAAAAACCTAAAATTCAGTATTTAAAGAAGATGGTCACACCAGATAACGTTATTTTAATGTTTCTATTATTTTGCTTAAAGCCTAAAAAGATATTTATTATAAAGTTCTTCAAAATACTTGACAGAGGACAAAAACACCCCACAACAACATGAATGTCCTTTATCATTTTTGTTATTTATGTATATATCAGCATTATCCCTTCTCAGGACTTTTATTTTGAAATTTAAACAAAGAAAGCAAACAGCCCCTCGCATCTCGTTTTCCTCTGTAAACCAATATCTGGGTCAGTGACTTCATCAGCCCCGCCCCCTCTGTCTGATCAGTCAGAGTCTGTATGCAGGTTGAGCATCAGCCCCGCCCCCTCTTTTATCAATAGATACATAACACTGTCTTAAAGACTTGTTCGGGGATGTAGAGAATTGGTAAGTTTACGGTCGCTTGCTCGAAAGTTAACACTGAATCTTGTCTTTAAACTGGTCGTTCATCGCAATCATTTTTGGGCCGATAAATGAGGTTGATAAAAGTTTTAATTACAATCCCAGCGACACCATGGCAACAGTGTTTCCTTTTGCATTTCATATAATGAGTTTTTTCTTCTGCTCTAAACACTGAGCAAAGCCACTTACAGTGACAAACGCAGTGATTACGAAAGTACGAAAGCTGTAATTTTTGATCCACAAAAAGCGTCGATAAACCATTTGACTTTAAAAATGCTGCTTGCAGAGATGCTGTGGTCGGGTATCCCTCATCCGAGAGCTCACGCCCCATTTCTGGAGGGTTTTATGACCCCCCCAGCTCCTCCATTAGACGCTGATCCTTTTCGAGTTACAGTTTACAGGACAGCGCTGTCCTTCAGCACCGTGGTCCAGATGTGTGATATTTACCCCGTTAACCATGTGCTTGTCAAACAGGAACGGACCAGTTTAAATGAAAAACATTCACCACCACAAACATGAGGGTACCGCAAGGTGGTTAAACGGGTTTAACCGTAACTGTAGGACCCGCAGTGTCAGCCGACCGCGTTGCTGCCTTTTGTATCGCCGAAACCAAAGCGTCCCCTTGGAGCTACAAGGTTTGATCTGCATCCAGAACCCTTCTGAGATATTCAGCATTAAAGGGACACTGATATGTGGAGATCAACTTTGTTTTAAGAACCACACTCGACTCAACAATCTGACTAACATGGACCGCCACTATGAACCAGCTGGACCAAGCGGATAGGTGCTGCCCAGCTGCTTGACCAAGCAGATAGGTGCTGCCCAGCTGCTTGACCACAAACATACTTTATGCTTCTCGAGGGCTGAGCAGCTCATAGGGTAGCTGACAATCACAGGGTATAGTTTGACCATTATAGATGACCAGCTTTTCGACCAACTGGACCATTAAAGCATCTTTACTTGCTTATTGTGTTTATTTTAAATATGGACTAAATCCAGGTTGTGATATTCATAACCCATTCAAATCCATCTTCGTATGAATGATTCGATATCGGTCAAATCAGCAGAGATCGGTCCTTAACCCTCTAAAACACCAACGCGACACCCTCAGAAAGCTCGAATCCTCTACTGTTCAAATACAGAAAGGACGCAACCACATCTAGTTTAGATTGTTAACAGATAACGGTCAGTCGGTCAGTCAGGCAAATTCAGCTGTTCCTCTGATAAACGTATGATCCGGCAGCTCTTCCTGAAGGGATTACGAGGCGAGAATCAATGTTAACCAATCTTACAGAAGTGAAATGAGCGTTTTTTTACACACCGAGATCAGAGCTTGGAGATTGAGATTCTCTGCTGCAGCTAATAAAGCTGCACCTCCCCAGAGCTACCACCTCAGAGCACTAGAGCTCCCCCTTCTGGAGAAAATCAGTTTGCATTGATTTGGTGGCAATACCCGGCCCCAGCACTGAATAATAGACATTGTATTCCTTGTTTGAGGAATTTCTCTCGAACTGGAGCTTTTTGACATTTAATGAAATGCCCCTGGTAGAGGTTCCTCATGAAATAGAACCTGGTACTTTAACGTTCCCTCACTGCGTTCAGTAATACAGAAACTCTACTGACTTTAGAAGCTGAAATCATTGATCAAACGAGGGTTTTCCATTCGTAAGTACAGCAAACCTTCAGGCTCCATGAAAGCTCATTTGCATTTATTTAAACATACTTTTCCACCTTGATGCCATTTTAGGTGCATTTTTTAAACAGTTGTCCCTTTAAAACATATACGTCATCAAAAATTCTTCGCAGAAACCTTAAGACCTTAAAACCCTTAAAATTTATTATAAACATTCTGACCTAATATATTCCAAAAGCCATTCCTAATCCCAACATCCCAAATGACAGTGGCCAACCAGAGTCAGCGACTCTACCTGCTGTCCGCTGCCTTTCTCCAGCCGGTCGATCATCTCCTCAAACTGCAGCGCTCCCACCTCCAACTTCTTCTTCAGCTTGTTCACGAACATCTCATCATCTGAGTCCAGGTCATAGTCCGGCTGCTCTGTGTCCAGGCTGAAGGCTACATGGATAAACCACAGTGACGGTCAGTGTCTCAAAATGGCATTTTTTCCCTGCCATTATTACAAACCATCTCTCAAAGATGTCATCAGTGTCACAGAGTGAGCGCGACTAAAACCATGTGGTCAATAGTCAATATGAAGTTATTCTGAATATATCCACAGAAATCTCATGGCATTTTCACACCATAAAGACCAGACTATGGTCTTTGATACGTTGTATTTTTTGGTCTGAGTGGTGTGTTAAGGGTCAGAAATTAGTCACAAAGTGCAAACAGTCCCAACAGGTGTTTACACTGCAAACAAACCGGACCATGGTTTAAGTGATTCAGAGTGAGAACTTCACTGACCATATTTTGGTCTTATGGTCCACACCACTGTCTGCAGCAGTTTAAATGACCGGAAGAAACTATCGTCCACAAACTTTGTACATGATATTTACAGCACATTTAATCTCATACCCACTGTGTTGTAAACAACTATTAAAAATTGAATTACTTTTAAGGAGAGTGGGACATGACCACAGACATCGATACTCATTGTGACTGAACACATGCTTTACTTCATTATACAATGAAGACAGCTTACATGTCTTTGTAAGTTTCATTTTTGATGTTTGTGAAAAAATAAGCGCAACTCTTACATCTTAGGTAATATTGAATATAATAAACACATATTTTACGCTATAATTAACATTAGAAGATCAGCAGCAGTGTAGTTACTGAAACTGTATCAGAAACACAGTCCGGTAGCCGGTATTAAAGATCGGCAGCAGTGTAGTTACTGAAACTGTATCAGAAACACAGTCCGGTAGCCGGTATTAAAGATCAGCAGCAGTGTAGTTACAGTGTAGTCAGAAACACGGGAATGGGAAAATCTTTATGTAAACGTAACCATAGAAGCCCCCCGAACCACTCACGCTGTATGTGAATAAGCTGCTTGGGCATCTTGAAGTCCCCCGGGTAGAGGGAGTCATAGTAAGTGATGTTGCTCTCTGCCTCGGGCACGGGAATCACCATGTTGTCCCTCTTCTCTCCGTAAACCTGCTGCGCCGAGATCGCCCTCTGCAGGTGGTGCTCCTAAACACAAACAAACACACGAAGCAGCGTTAGAAACAGGAGGTCAAAGGCGGTCAGCTTTGTGTTTCAGTGCTGAATGCTGGCCTGGTCAGCTCACAATCAGCTTTTTGTGGTCACCATTACGGATTCTGAAACGGGTGTGAAAATCAGGCCCAAGTTACTAACTGGAACTGGTGTTTAGGACTAGTGTTAATAAGGCCTATAGAAACAAACAGTACGTTTTGAGTCTAGAACCGGTCAGCCTATATAACATTTCTATTGTAGAAGAATTCCCACAATACTTTGCTAGACGTCTACACTTATTTAAATACTCAAACTTTAGTCATTTTCATTTAGAACGTGCTGCACCGCCGTCCCCAAACAAACAAGTCCAACTCCAAACCCTGATATCTCAGGACAGAAAGACGGACAAAAGCATCAACAGCAGATCCAAATAGAAACCTTTAAGGGAAATGGTGGCAAATTCAAAAGTGCTTTACATAAAGACAAAAATAAAAAGACATAAAAGCATTTTAAAATCATTAAGACATAAGATGAATCATTAAAAGGCAATAAAATTAAACATTCTGTATATTTATGAGATTAAAATGAGACAAGACTTTAAACTGAGCCAAACGTTCTCCGTCTGGGTTTAAAAGTGTCCAGTGTTGGGGTTCTTCTAATGCTCTGTCCAGCAAAATGCTGCTTCTCCATGTTTAGTCTTTACCTTGGACACCTTAGGTCCTGTACAGACCAGTCATAGAACCTTAAAATCTTTCCTGTAACAGACAGGTCTCCAGTGTAGGGATTTAAGAACGGGACTGAGGAGTTCCCTGCTTTTACTCCTCGTCAGAACCCTGGCTGCTGAATTCTGAATCAGCTGAAGCTGAAAAGCAGTTAGGAGGCTGTTACAGTAATCAGTCCTGCTGGAGATAAAAGACATGGACCAGTTTCTCCAGGTATTGTTAAGACAAAAAAGCTCTGATCTTCTTAATGTTCTTGAGATGAAGAGTGGCCCAAGAATGGAGCCCTGGGATGTTTTTTAACCATTTTCCTGCTTCATACAAAAGAGAGACATTGATGGAGTTTTTCCACAAACAGTGCGAAACGGCAGACAGCAACGCTGCCTTTAAAATCTCGATTTTCAATATTGGACGCATTAAAATTAGGTTGACCAATCAAGAGCTCCGTTATCGTGGCTGCAGACCAAACAAATGGGCATCGAGATGGCAGAAGAACACAAAAGCTTATGACAAACTAACTAAAAATAGCGGAAAGGACGCTTTGTGATGGTCTTTAAATGTTCGTCAAATTGCATCCAAGTCTATGCAAGGCCAAAAAGAGTTGCAACCAAGGACAGGGAGCAGAGACGTGAAAGAGTGGAAATGTGAGAACTATGGAGTTTCTAGCTCTGTGTAAACAGCACGGAAGGCATGAGGCAACTTTCACTGCACCAGAAGGCTCAAGGCTGAACGATACTAAATAAAAACTGACATTGCAATATTTGTTTCTGCAACGTATCCCTCCGATACCTGAATCACACTAGCGGCCTGGAGCGGCGGGCAGCCCTAACCGTGGCACCCGGGGTCATGTCCTGCCAGTTCAGGGAATCAAACTGGCAACCTTCCAATTACAAGGCAGGTTCCCGAACCCCCAGGTCACGGCTGTCCCAAGTTTTTTATAAGCATCTCCTGTCTGTCACACCTGGTTAGCTTGATACCAACATAGCTATTTACCATATTTTAGAACCCATAGTAGAAAATGAACCAGATGGCACCAAAAAGCAGTAGATCCAAGTAGGTACCAGTCATGCTGACATACAAAGCCAAAACTGGACCAGCCCCTTTGTACTTGATGGGAACGGTCAAAACTTGACCTGTACCAAGTGGCCTTCCAGCATCAAGCTTAGCTCGATTTGACCCACCATCCCTCAGGATGCACGGCACATAAGCAACCAGACTCTTCGCTGTCCTGGAACTAAAGCAGGTGATCGAACGTCCCTGCGCCTGACATTTTTTTTGACAGCATCTAAACATGAGGAATCTCTCGATTACAGCCTTGTCTACTAGATAAGGACATTTTCCGAGTGAACAGCAAAGCACTTTTGTAAGTCACTCTGGATAAGCACGTCTCCCAAACGCCATAAAGGTAAATAAAAAAACCCACATCTATTTACTAATCTGTCTCCGTCTGAGACAGCACCACTACTACATTGATTCATATGCTTGGCAGCCAGCAAGACAGTCACAAAACGAGGCCTGCAAATATACTTCACATCACCTCCGCTGTCTCCCGAGTCCGTATTCCACCAGGAGAACCTACAACACTCGGATGGGGAGAGCTCCTATTCAAGAAGCGCAGATGGTCTCCCAGACTGCATGACAATACTGTTAATGGCTGGGGCTATAAACAATCTGTCACTACCCCGTAAAACAAATGTAGGTGTTAAACCTGTTCAGGATGGACCAAACATGAGCAGCGTAAAATACAAGCTAAAGAAAAGAGATCTGAACCACGCAAGTTTAACGGAATTTGCTTTGCTGATTGACGGTTTACTGTGTAATGGTGAGAACGTGGTGCTGAGAAGTATTGAAGCCATTGCACATAAAACACCAAGTCAAAATTACAACACAATTGTTACACGCCAAGTCACAGACATGAGACGCCCAGTCACAATGAGATACTAAGTCACAGACATGAGACGCCCAGTCACAATGAGATAATAAGTCACAGACATGAGACGCCCAGTCACAATGAGATAATAAGTCACAGACATGAGACACCCAGTCACAATTAGACGCCTAGTCACAATTATCAGACACCCAGTTACAATGAGATACTAAGTCAGAGTCTGCGTTAGGGCCGGCCCCGGGTCAGAGTCGGCGTTAGGGCCAGGGCCGGGTCAGAGTCGGCGTTAGGGCCAGGGCCGGGTCAGAGTCGGCGTTAGGGCCGGCCCCGGGTCAGAGTCGGCGTTAGGGCCGGCCCCGGGTCAGAGTCAGCAAAACATAGTGAAGAAGCAAAAGTAATGTGTTTCACTTTAGTGGACTCTATTCAGGACAAATCCATTAAAAGTGTCTCCAAACCTCATTATACAGTGTTTAGAGACACAAGAGGCATGGAGAGAGATGCGAAGAGACATAGAGACACATAGAGACATGAAGAAAGCTGGAGAGACACAGAGAGCCAAAGAGAGCCAGAGAGAGACGCGAAGAGAGCTGAACAGACACAGAGAGAGCCAGAGAGAACTACGGAGAGACACGAAAGAGCCAAAGAGACACGGAGAGACACCGAAAGAGCCAAAGAGACACGGAGAGACACCGAAAGAGCCAAAGAGAGACACAGAGAGCCACCGAAAGAGCCAAAGAGAGACACAGAGAGAGCCGAAGAGAGACACAGAGAGAGCCGAAGAGAGACACAGAGAGAGCCGAAGAGAGACACAGAGAGCCAAAGAGACACAGAGAGAGCGAAGAGGGCTAGAGGCGAGAGAGACACAGAGAGAGCGAGGAACTTGTACAGAGAGAGAGCGAAGAGAGAGACACAAGAAGGCCGAAGAGACGGAGAAACACCGAGAGACACCAAGAGGCGAGGAGACAAGGAGAGACACCGAGAGAGCCGAGGAGACACAGAGAGCCGAAGAGACACGGAGAGAGACACAGAGAGCCGAAGAGACACGGAGAGACACAGAGAGGTAAAGAGACACAAAAAGTAGGAACCAACCAGTAACCCACAACCCGACAGCCACAATCCCACAACTGGACTTGGTGCAATAAACAGCTCAAAAGTGCAATAATAATGTGCAGTACCCTCCTTCTTCTACGGGACTCTTTTATGCACTATTTAAATAAATACATAAATAAATAAATAAATATATATATATATATATATATATATATATATATATATATATATATAGTCTCTGTATTATATATTATTTATTTATATAGTATGATTATTATCTTATCTTTCTACTCTTTTCTGCACTGATGCTGCTGCTGGAACCTTAATTTCCCTGAGGGAACCTCCCAAGGGATCAATAAAGTTCTATTATTCTATTCTAAGAAACACAAAAAGACACAGCGAGAGCCGAAGAGACACGAAGAGACACGGAGAGAGCCGAAAAGAGCCGGGGAGACACGGGGAGACACGGAGAGAGCCGAAGAGAGCCGGGGAGACACGGAGGGAGCCGAGGACAAACGAAGTGCAGAAATGTCTCGTATTTAACGTGAACACAGTCGGGCCGCATTCCGGCTCCTCTGTTACACCCCCTCCCCGGTCGTGGGGCCCCCTGGCGGCACGCGCCGTCACTGCAGCTGCGCTCGCGCACCAAGAAGACGCGACAAAATGGCGGCGCTACCGCGAGTCACGTGACTCCTTTGTACTGTCTCGGCCGTCTCGCGCCGCGAAGCCGCTCCGCGGAGGGACGCGAGTCCGCGGCGCAGCGCTGCGGGTCCGTCCCGCCCGGGCCTCGTCGCCCGTCCCCCGGTCCCCGCCCCACGGACACGGCGGCGGCCTGTCGGACGGCGGCCATTTTGCAGACCCACCGATTCCTCCTCCTTCTCCATGCCCGTCGGCATCTGCGGCACCGCCCGGTTGATGGACGCGTACTCGTGCAGGTCCGGCAGGTCCTCGCAGCGGAACACCGGCAGCGGCTTGGACGCGTCCAGCGCTCGCGCCCGAAACGACAGTTTGCTCATGTTTGCGGTCGGAGAGGCGCGCGCGGGTCCGGGCGGCTGTTCTGCGCGACTCCGCCCGACGCGCTCATGGATGGTTCGGTCCGCGGGCTGCGGCCGGGCTGCGGCGGGTCCGGGGCGCTGCGTGTCGGTGTCCCAGCGGCTCCGCTCCGGCTTCAGCCCGACGTCACCGACATCACCGACATGACCGACGGGACCAACATGGCGGACATTAGCCGCTCTCTATCGCTCCTTTCCGCGGCCCCGCCCCCACCGTCCACAGCGCACTGCGCACGCGCGATGATCTCAAAACAAACCACGGCCTGCAGACAGTGGGCTTTAGAGTCAGTCAGCTTTAGAGTCAGTGTGGGCTTTAGAGCCAGTCATCTTTAGAGCCAGTCATCTTTAGAGCCAGTGTGGGCTTTAGAGCCAGTCATCTTTAGAGTCAGAGTGGGCTTTAGAGTCAGTCATCTTTAGAGTCAGAGTGGGCTTTAGAGTCAGAGTGGGCTTTAGAGCCAGTCATCTTTAGAGTCAGAGTGGGCTTTAGAGTCAGAGTGGGCTTTAGAGCCAGTCAGCTTTAGAGTCAAGGAGGGCTTTAGAGCCAGTCAACTTTAGAGTCAAGGAGGGCTTTAGAGTCAGTCAGCTTTAGAGTCGGAGTGGGCTTTAGAGTAGAGTGGGCTCTGGAGTGAAATCTGTCGACCACGTTCCCACTAATATTCCAGTACATTAATACTTTATAGACTCCACTGTTCAGATGATTTCTTCTTCAGGCTAGAAACGTCCAGCTTCAGATGTTGGTTAATGATCCCAGATCAGTGGGCCAAAGCAAGCTTGCTCTCAAACTTCATTACCACAAAAACTACAGATTAGATCTTTAATCAGCCTGAAAACTGTGCTTCTATCCTGAGAACTTAACAAGAAAGCACAACCACAATAAGGATTTTTTACAGTCTGCACACAACCCACAATTACGAATTTTACAGTCTGCACGAGACCCACAATAACAATTTTTACAGTCTGCACGAGACCCACAATAACAATTTTTACAGTCTGCACGAGACCCACAATAACGATTTTTACAGTCTCCATGAGACCCACAATAATGAATTTTACAGTCTGCACACAACCCACAAATACAATTTTTACAGTCTCCACATGACCCACAAATACAATTTTTACAGTCTCCACATGACCCACAAGTACAATTTTTACAGTCTCCACGTGACCCACAATAACGAATTTTACAGTCTGCACGTGACCCACAATAATGAAATCAATAATGATTTCTAGTCTTTATGTGACCCACAGCGGCAATTTTTAGTCTATGCACAACCTACAGCTCAGATTTTTAGTCAGCACGTGAGCTGACTTTCATCAATTGTTACCATCTATACACAACCCACAACACTGATTTTTACAGTTTGGATCCGACTGGGAGCACCAGTTTTTACAGTGTGCACCTTTACAGTCTGCATGCAAACCGTAACACAAATTTTATAGACTGTACACGACCCACAGTACCAATTTTTACAGTTGGTACACAACATATACCACCAAATTTTACAGGCTGTATGCAACCCACAGAACCAATTTTAGGTTGTATGTGACCCAGCACAGAAACCCACTACTCTGTCACCACACTGTTCACCAACATCAGGCAAATGCTGAAGCTTTTAGTAACACCAGTTAAAGTCACAGCTTGAACTTTCAGTTCTTGTTGTGGTCATTTTCTGAAGGTCTCTAGTTCAGAGGTATTCCTGGGACATCTTTCTGCACAGTCTGTCCTCAGTTACTGAAAGCAACCCAAAGAAAATTTTAAAGCATCTACGATAAATGTTCATCATCCACCATCAGGAGAACACTGAACGACAATGGTCTGCCTGGCAGGGTTACAAGGAGACGCTGCTGTCCAAGAAGAACATAAAGATCACATGAACAAGCGAGAAGACAGAACAATGTGGATGTACGTGACCAAAATAGATCTATTGGTTTAATTAGTTTTTTTTAAGGTTTGGAGAAAACAATGCATTCCAGAATGAAACCTTATCCCATCTGTGAAACATGGTGATGGAAGTATCATGGTTTGGGACTATTTTGCTGCATCCTGGGCAGGATGGTTTGCTGTCATCAATGAAAAAATGAATTCTTAACTATATCAGCAAATTCTAAAGGAAAATGTCAGGACATCTGTCTGTGAATCTCAAGAGAATGTGGGTCATGCAGAAAGACAACGACCCTAAGCACACAAGTTGTTCTACCAGGTTAAAGAAGAATGAAGTTAATGTTTTGGAATAGCCCAGTCAAAGTCCTTAATCCAGTAGAAAAGCAAGCAGTTGCTTGGAGGAAACCCACCAACAGAAGAGCTGTTCTGTATGGAGGAACAGGCTAAAATTAGTGCAGGACTAAACAACAGTTACATATAGATATAACAAGGGGTTCACACCAGACTTTTACCCTATATGGAATATGGAATATTGGATCTTTTTCCTCAATAAATAAATGGACAAGTGCATTTGTTTGATCTCCTTATCTAATTTTAGGACTTGTATTAAAAAATCTGATGAGGTCTAATATACAGGGCTTGGACAATGGAGTCCTCTTGCGTCCACAGTTAATCCTGTTGGATGTGGTTGGTTCTTCTTGGTGGTGCTTACATTACCCTGGATACCGTGGCTCTTGATACATCACAAAGACTTGCTGTCTTGGTCACAGATGCGCCAGCAAGACGCACCAACAATTTGTCCTGTTTTGAACTCTGGTATGTCCCCCATAATGTTGTGTGCATTGCAATATTTTGAGCAGAACTGTGCTCTTACCTGCTAATTGAACCTTCACACTCTGCTCTTACTGGTACAATTAATGAAGATTGGACACCAGGCTGCTCCAATTTAGTCATGAAACCTCCCACAATACAATGACAGGTGTTTCAGTTTCATTGTCCAACCCCTGTATATATCCCTTGTATCTTGTTATCAGAGCTTACTTCTTTGGCCCAGTGTACGGTGTGTTTGGACTCTATTCATGCTACCAATGCATATTTTACCTGGACAGTGAAGCACTTTTGCAAAGTCGCTGTGAATGAGAGCGTCTGCGTAAATGTCATCAAAATGAAAATGCTTGCATGTAATCACACAATCGATTATGCTGAACCTTTAAGGTGACAAATCAGGTGGAGGTGACCACCGTGAGTAGTTCCCAGCAGGTAAACCTCACCTTTTCTCCGTGACAACACCTCCCATGCTCTGTCCTCCTAAAACTCCAATCAAGATGTTATCATTACCATTCATGACTATGGATCCTGCAGATTAGACACAGATTAGGCCTTATTGTTGCTGTATCAAAAACAATGCATGCAAAACAAATATTACAGATAAACACTTGCTTTATTTTTTTAAATTCCATGGATTTGTT
This sequence comes from Acestrorhynchus altus, assembly GCA_034509495.1. Classification (NCBI taxonomy): domain Eukaryota; kingdom Metazoa; phylum Chordata; class Actinopteri; order Characiformes; family Acestrorhynchidae; genus Acestrorhynchus; species Acestrorhynchus altus. The sequence goes on along the minus strand of CM067502.1, from coordinate 2,474,934 downwards.
CATTTCAGAAACGTGCACAATTTCAATTCCATTACACTTTTTGTACTGGGTGAATGTTCCCTCACTGTCCACCAGCTCTTATTCTCAGCCTTGACCTATAAATGATGAAAAACAGTAGGGTGTTGGATCGCCTACGCCAGCAGGGGGCGTTCCTTCTCATGCAGATAATCAAAAACAGTTAGAAAAGATAGATCAAGATCAAAGACATGACTGAACACTGGTAAGGTGTTTGGATGGAGAGCTCAGAGACTTGAAAGCAGTTTTCCACCCCTGACATGGAACGGGTTCCGGTTCGCAAACCTAATTTTCCACCAATAAAAACAGGTTTCGGAACCTGAAAAGTTTGTTCACAGTGGGAACCAAAGATTTGTAGGTGCTTCAGCTGGAAATGCTGTGGGTGTGTCTAGTTGTACAGGAGCAAAATCACATCATGCATCTTGTAAGTGCAGTTGCTGATGATCTGATATCGTATCAGCAAAATCCAGCATGCATAAAATTGTGAATTCAACAGTCTTTTTTCTTGTGTGTTGGGAAGGATTCTGATACAGTTACATGTTTCACCTTAACATTAAGTGCCCTGTTTCAAGTGTTTTCCCCCATTTTTGACAGTCATTATATGAGACACCTACCATGTGTTGATATCTTCATGGAAGACCTTTGGCTTCTTGAATATGATTACTTCTTTTTTGTTTTTAACTTATTTTTGACTGTAGAGACTGAAAATAAACCCTTGACCTCTGGTCGGATTGGTTGCATATGGGTGTCTGTAAGTTGAGAGTCTAAAAAATGTGATATATTTTATGGATTATTACTGCAACAAAATATATGAGAAGAAATATGATATTTGAAGATCCCGCTGGTTGGATCCATGCAGATTTCTAAAACTGCTGGTCACAGCAGGACAAGCTTGGAAGTGTTTAGATCAGGACCAATATGGCCGATATTTCATGTAATAACTGTTTTACTCTACTGGATTTTACAAACAGGAGCATTTAAAAGTTATTTTAAAATTTTATTATGAAAAGGTTCTGCAGAGTCCAGGCAGAGTGAAGGCATTCCTGAGATATAGAGCTGAGAAGACAAGGTGAGTTTGGCCTCAAAGGGTTAAACCAGTCATGCTGCTTTAGCAGTCAGCTTTGGGTCATTGTCACGTTGGAACCAAGGCGAACCTCTGTGTCAGGCTCAAATCACTGATGGACCAAAACAGGTTTTGCTCAAGAACATCCCTGTATTTAACACCATCCATCTTCCCCTTGACTCAGAAACAGTTTCCCAGTTGCTGCTGCTCCTCACAGCATGTTACTGCCACCACCACGTTTCACTTTGGGGATGGTGTTCTTAGGGTGATGAGATGTGCTGGTTTTGTGCCTGACATGGCATTTTCCTTGGTGGCTGAAAAGTTCAATTTTGGCCTGATCTGACCAGAGTACCTTCCTCCATGCATTTGGCAAACTCAAAATGAGCCTCCTATTTCTGTCTGCAAGTAAAGGTCTTTTCTGGCCATTCTTCCATAAAGCCCAGCTCTATGGAGTGCACGGCTCATTGTGGTCCTATGGACAGATACTCCAGTCTCTGCCTGGGAACTCTGCAGCTCCTTCAGGGTTACCTTTGGTCTCTGTTCTGCTTCTCTGATTAATGCCCTCCTTGCCCAGTCTGTCAGTTTTGGTGGCCCTCTCTTGGCAGGTTTGTTGTGGTACCATGTTCTTTCCATTTGATGATGATGGTGCCCCAGGGATCATCTGCGATTTAGATTTTTTTATAACCCAAACCTGACTTGCACTTCTCAACAATGTTGTCCCTGACTTGTTCAGAGATCTCCTTGGCCTTCATGGTGTTGTTTGGTTAGTGGTGCCTCTTGCTTAATCGTGTTGCATCTTCTGGGGCCTTTCAGACATCACATGACAGTTAACTGTACACAGAGGGACTTCATTTCATTAAGCATGTGACTTCTGAAGATTATTGGTTGCACCAGAACTATTTAGGGGTTTCATAGCAAATACATATGCACATACCAATCTTCAGTTTATGTATTTTTCTAATGTAAGAAAATAGATAAAAAAGCCATCTCACATTTACTTACACACACACCAATAAAATATCCAAAATTGCAACTGTAGAGAAGGCCTGTAACGATTGCAGGACTCAGAGGTAGGTGGAGGCAGAAGTACATGCTGGGTTGGCAATTTTAACATGATACGTAGACAACTCACAGACCATAACAGGACAAGTATACAAGGCAAACAAGGGACAAGGAAGTTTCTTTATTTCCATTTGACAGGAGGGTAAGACTGACACTGGCACAAGAACCGGAGCAGACATATACAACAGAGACCTGGACGGGGCTAACTAACGGAACAGGAACATGTGTACCGGGACTGACACATACACCGTGATGGGAACTGGGACAATTAAACCAAATAAGGGTACAGGGACAAAAACAGATAAAGGAACTAACATGGCCAGCGTAAGGAAACACAAAGCAATGCTAAATAAAAGTCAACCCAGCGAGTACCTCCACCTCCACCTACCTCTGTGAGTCCGCAAACGTTACAGGAAGACCAACAAAGACAAACTGAGACAAGGGACTTATATACACAGGAGAACATTAAACACAACTGGGACATGACTACAAAAGGGGCAGGGTTACCAATAGGACACAGCTGGGAATGGGCAGAGACAGGACATGTGCTCTGAAGCACCAGGGGAGATAAACAAAACAAAGATGAGAGCAGAGGGACAAGACAGATACGTGACAAGGCCACAATTCTCTAAAGTTTGGATAGAAGTTAATATAAAATTAAAGCTTACTTTACATTTGTATTGTTGTATTCATCCAAAATAATTTATAGTGTATAGAACAGATAGACCATTGAAATGATGGAGAACTAAAATGGATGAAAACAAGACATTATTAGAATATTATTTTATTATCTTCAACTTTTTTTTTTTTTTACCATTTTTGTTTTACTGTGTGGCTTATAGCTCATGAAAATCAGAAATTCAGAATCTTTAATTATAAGAATACTTCATTTCAGTTGACTAAATGACTAATCAGGTGGTATCAAAATTAAAATAAAAGAAAAAAATAAAACTTTCTCAATATTAAAATTGTTAGATACACTAGTACATGATTTTCTAATGGAAAAACAGCTATATGTGTTATGTATTAATATACCAGCCAACAGGAGGCGCTCTAATTCACAAAGCAACCAACAACCAACCGAAAAACACTGCTCTATCTGATAAGATTCAGACAAATATTCTAGAAAATCCTAACTATTAAAAAAAGATCATTATCCAGCTGTAGAAGCAGAATCACAATATGCTGGTACGTAATTGAATCCCCTCCTCCCTCAAGCAGTGAAATGTTCCCCATGCCACTGGCTGCAATACAAGGTCCCGGTGTTTAACAGTTGGAGGTGTTCTTTTCTAAAAACATACCTTTACTCACTGTGGCCAAAACGTCACTTTAAATTCATAAGCCGACAGGACTACTTTCCAAACTGCATCAGGTTTGTTTAGATTCCTTTAAAAATGCCCGACGGAATTTTGTGGTGTGGATTTAGGAGAAGTTATAGTGGACAGTGTCCCCACCTGTCACATAGAAGACAGGGTTCGATTCCCTAATTGAGAGAAGCATATTTTTGTGGGCAGAAGTGGGCTAGAGGTTAGGGCGGCAATCTTGTGATTGGACGGTTATATATACTGAAATGTCCTTGAGCAAGACACTCACCTCCCCAGCTGCTCCCCAGACACCGTGGATAGGACTGCCCACTGCTCCGGGCACATGTTCACAATATTAGAAAAATTCAACTGTAGATGCTTTTCCACACTGCTAGGGTAGAAACTTTTCTTTAAACGTAGTAAATTCATTATTTACTAAAGAAGACAGTTTTAATGTTTGTGGACACCCCTTTGTGTCCACTGTGGAGCAGTGGAACTGTGTTCTCTGGAATGATGGAGCTCCATCCAGTACTTCTGGGAGAAGTTGGGGAGAATGGCGGTGATCATTCAACATCCTGACCTCACTAATGATCTTGTAGCTGAATGCAATCAAATCCTCACAGCAATGCTCCACAATCTAGTAGAACATGCACTAAACAAAATTAAGCAGTTGCTGTTTAGTGACATATGACGAGAAACAGTTCAGACAAGTTCACCAAGTAATAAAACCCCTGCATTTTTCCGTGGTAATGTTTAATATCAAATATTAGTGCTGAATGAAAAAAAAATCACAATGACAGTTTAAAAATACGTAACATTGTTTTCATTGACATGGCTTTAAAATCGATAATGACACTCAAACATGGTGGAGGTAGTTGGGTCCTGGATAACCTGGACTACAGTCTGTTAGTAACAGAACCAGGAATTCTGTTCTATACCATAGAACTCTTACACAGACTGTCTGATCATTTGTCAGAGAGCTGAAGTTGGAACATCATCAGGTTATGCAACAAGACAATGACCCAATTCTAAAATAGTGTAAATCCCCATTTAAAGAGTGCAGTTTGAGAGAGAAATTGACTGTGTTCTGTCGGTGTGAGTAAACGACCTCATGTCCCTAAATACAATATCGGTTGGCGCCGGAGACCCAGCGCGAAAGGAGGCATTGGCTGACACCTGTTCTGGATGAAGATTAGCTTGAAACCCTTCCAGTGTATTTGATAAAAGTGGTTCTGCAGAGGATCATGGCCTCAGACACCTCAACATCATGAAAGGCTGGTTGCAGGTGTTGCTTCTAAAACCAATGAAAAAATTTAATAACCGTGTTTGTAGCATGTTGGAAAGGTTTGCTCACGGGGTACGGATTCCTTCGAGTAATGAATGATCAAAATTACGGAGCCCCTAAGGGACATCCTATAGAAATAAAACAAAGTCCTGGCCATGATTCAGTACAGCGTGGGAACGACTTGGAAAGACCTCGTTCTTAGGTTGCCACCTCTTTGGTTTTCCTCCATGAAGGTAAATTTTTCATGATGTGGGTCATTTTTAAGGAAGCATTGTCTGGTTTTGAATGTCATTTGTCCAGGTTTTTGTGGTAAAAAGAACTCAAACATTTTGGAAAGAACTGCAACCCAAGTCATGGCTACGACTTACTGGTTCCCATGCCTTTCTCTCATGCCTGAACTGTTTTTATTTATGTGGGGTGTCACTGGGGTCTCCATACAAAACAGCAGATAAAACAATAAAAACATGTAAACAAACAATATATAAAATGACAGAGATACAAAAATACAAACATCAAAAAGATAAACGTCAGAAAATTGAATGTTGTTGAATGTTGTTGAAAGCGCTGAAGTTCCATCACTTGCCCTCATATTTGGGGTTCACCACCGTCGTCACCGCACTTTTGTAGATCGGGTTCTGAGTCTGTAAAAACGTACGTATTTGTCAATATTTAATGTGGCAATAGACACTACAGGGGTCAAGAATAGGTGGACGCTGTCCTATTTAACCCCTCTTTTGTCACCAGTTATTAGATTACAGGAAGTGTAAGTAAAGATATGTGAGAGTCTGTGAGAGGTTATAATACATCTTTAAGAACCATACAAAAAACCTCAGAAAGCATCTGACACTGACGTTCTCCATTGATCTAAACACCGGCCTGGGCTGATGAAATGCTAACCTTGAGGTCCCCGGTCACCACTTCACATTGGCTCACCTTCCAGCTACTGGACCTAGACTAGTTGCCCACCTGTGCACACCAGTGTCCCCTAACTAACTAAATACGAGTGGTTTTACCAGAAGAGGAGCCTGGTTCCTCCCAAGGTTTCTTCCTCCAGCGCAGAGGTGGTTTATCCTTGACACTGTCGCCCTTTGGCTCACTAAGGGGTTTATATCTTTATCCTTTGTTCATGTGTCGTTAACCTTTTAATTCCTTGATTTTTGTCATAAATTTGATTCATCTTAAAATCAACAGCTTAATAACGTCACATTACTGCTTTTCACCACTAGGGGCACAAATCGTCCTCCGATCACAGTGTATCCAAAAAGTCCCACACCATGACCCGTTAGTAACCTCTGATCTAAACTCTTCTCTGTCCTGACTCGAAGATGTTTTATTTATTTATTGAAAAAATATGTCACCCTCTTCTCAGAGTTAACGTTCTGGACTTCTGCCCATGATTGGAAGCAGTTCTGAGTTTGATCACAACTATTGTTTGAAATATCGGTGTGATCTGTGCAGCTGTGCAGATACGTACCGTGTCCCACTTGGCGTTCATCTTCTCTTTCTCAAACTTTGCAAATTCTCTTCGGTCATGAATGATCATGAGAAGCTTCCAGATGAGAAGCAAAGCCAGACCAATCAGAACGATGCCTCCGATCACACCTGCCACTATAGGAATGAGCTCCGGACCTGAACTGCACTCTAGAACCAAAAAGAGAGGGATTAAGGTACTTGAAGAACGTACTTAGTTCTTCAACTGCTGCTGATCTTTAATACCGGCTACCGGACTGTGTTTCTGATACAGTTTCAGTAACTACACTGATACTGATTTTAAGGTTTCTTACCTTCACCTCGTTGGTGCTCTGAATCTCGTTCTCCTTCTCCAGAGCGTGGACTTTCTCTATACACATAAAAGCACAATTAACACCCAGACTTTGAGTCATGTGGTACTGAAGTACATGCAGGTGTGAGAAAACTATAAAATTCCTGTAACTGAATGTGTGTCGGTGCACATGTCTGTACCTTGAGCACTGATTTTGACCAGCTCCTCATTGAGCAAGTCCACATTTTCCTCCAGCTGCCTCTTCTTCTGCTCCACATTCTGCAGGTACTCCGTCAGAGACTTGATCTTTGCCTCATGCTGAAGACAGTAGAAGAGGAAGGACCATCAGAGGAAGTTTTTTTTGGTAATGATTGTATTTTAGCGCGTGGCAGTGGTGGGTCAGTGGTTAGACGGGTGCAATATCGATAACAAGGTTGTGGGTTCAATCCCAAGATTTGCTAAACCACCAATGTTGGGCCCTTGGGCAACCATCTCTACTTCAGGGGTGTCATAACATGGTTCAAATGTCTGGGCTGTGGGTTTTAGTTCACCGCTCCAGGCACTTACAGTGTATGTGTGTTCACTACACAGATGGGATAAAAGTGGAGGTCAAATTACACCTGTGGTCGTCTTCGTCTTTGAATGCCGTTGTAATAATACAGTCACATTAAACGCAAAACTTCCACGTTCCCAGAGTTCGATCCAAGAACTGGCCAGACTAAGGAGGACAATGGGGACAGTGTGAGTTACCTGGGAGATCCGTAACTGGCAGGCAGCCAGCTCCTTCTCGTTCTCCTCCATCTTGTTGTTGCTCTCCGACTGGCTGCTCTCCAGCTGTTTACAGCGCTTTACCATGGTCTTCACCTCAGACTTTAGCTTGCTGATGTAGAGCCTGGCCACAGTGAACTCCTCATCAATCAGTCCACTGCCCTCGTGCTGCTGCAGAGACAAACGGAGACCAAGGGAAGACAGAGGGAGTAAGACAGTGTAACCTTTGAGCACCTGTCAACAATAAACAAGCCATTATAAACACCATCTTATGCCACTGATGATGATGATGATGATGATGATGATGATGATGATATTATTATTATTATTATTATTATTATTAAAGCAATTACTTTCTTTTAGAAAACAAAAGTTTACTTTAATTAATTTTTGGGAAAGTATTTTGTGTGTTTAGTATGTATTTTCTCTCTGTATTAATGAAGACAGTGATTTATATATTGACACTGTTGTTGAGGCTTAAATATTAGCAATTATTATGTAAATAAACACAATATGCAACATCGAGGTCAGCAAAATTGTACTGAAGATTAAATGAAATGCACTGCAATGGCCCAAACGTTTGGACACCCCTGGTCAAAATGATCGTTTCTGTGAACAATTAAATAAAAGTCAAAGATAAAATGATTTTCAAAACTCAAAGATGACATTTTTGTTTGTATTTTAAGCAAAACATTGTAATAATAACAAAAAGAAAAAGGGCCTGACCTTCTCTTGACCTCCACTGTCCCTGTTAATGACCTTTAAACTGAGAAAATCGCAACCATAAACACACTTTGCCGTCTAATGACCTCAACCGTTTATTTTCAGTGATAGGCAGCTGCTTAGAAGAACCCTAGCCGTGGCAGCCGTGGTCTGGTGGTTAGGGAACCAGCCTTGGGACTGGAAGTTTGCTGGTTCGAATCCCCGAACTGATAGGACATGATGGAACTTGCTTAACTGTTCACACCAACAGTCATTTTGACGAGGTGTTTTGTATCGGATTCAGGCCGGCAGTCAAACGAACCTCAAACCTCGTCTCAGGGACTCACCTTTACATCGTTGCTGCCCACAGCAATACCGATCTCAGCCAGGTCCTTAAGCAGAGAAGCCATCATCTCGGTCACTCTCTTCTTCTGGTGATTGGTCATCTCCTTCAGCTTCTGCAGCTCTGAGTCTATAGACGTCAGGATGGTCTGAGGAGACAGACAGTGAGATTAATATCTACTCTCTGATATCAGTTTTCACACACACACACACACACACACACACACTTACAGATTTCTGGTTAAGCTCCTCGCTGAGGGCTTCAAACTCCTTCGTTTTATCCTCCACCTCCTGGCTCTTCTGATCATAGTTGACAGCGAGCTCCTCCAAAGCCTGCAGAACCTCTTTCACTTCCTCCTTAGACGCCTCGTTCTCCAGCTGCAGACGAGTCAGCTCTGTCTGCAGGTTATCGTGGTCTCGTCGTGACGAGGCCAACAGCTAACAGCAGCACACAAAAAGAGCCAAATAAATAAAACAGAAGACATACAGTACCAGTCAAACATCTGGACACACCTACTGTCCAAATACTTTTGTCCGCACAGTGTATATTGTACGTAGCTGATACTAGAGATAGTCATCCTTAACATTTGGTTGAGTGTGTCCAAATATTTGACTGTTACTCAGTGAAGATTGATTGATTAGTGTGTTCGTTAAAATCAGAGCTCTGGGTCTCTGAGGACCACAGGCCAAAATGGAACCCTGACCTCCTCCTGGTCCAGCATTTGTTGCTTGAGTTTCTCCACCAGCTGAGACTGCTGATTAATCTCATCATCCTGAAGACAAAAAAGAGCAGGGTTTATATGACGATCAACAGCCTGAAAACAGTCATGGACAGTCGTGTCCAGCCACCAACTAATAAGTGAATCATGTGAGTTTTTGTCTGATGTATCGTCCCTTATTTGAAAATGTCCCACCACTTCCTCTCCTTTGATATTTGAGCGTTTTGATGTTGGATTTAACACATTTGCAAAAACTTGGTGGATGGAAAAGCTTATATAAGCATAGTGTGTGTGTGTGTGTGTGTGTGTGTGTGTGTGTGTGTGTGTGTACCTTGTCATCCAGCTGTTTGTAGAGCTTCGTGAGCTCCGCCTCACACTTCTCCCTCTCGCCGTCAGTTAAACGCACTCCGGGTACTCCAGGAACAGCGGGAACTCCCGGTGTGGAGGCTGGTTTGTCATTATTCACAACATTATCCAGAACCGCAGCGTCCATGTTAGCCTTCTCCTTATCAAACTGCTCATCGGCGGGAACGGTCTCACCTGTACAGACACAGACTGATTCACACCGCGTCCACAACAGCGTCCGCCAATCGATAATCAACCTTAACATATCAATGGAGTAATGAAATTCAAAATATAATAATAAACCCAGTGAGAGAACGTTAAGAACAAAGGAAGAAATAATAAAAAAAAGAATAATTAAAGAAGAAGAAGAAAAATGAACTACAATGACAATAAAACCAAGATTAAGATTTTCAGGAACGGGAGACGAGAAACGTAAATGAACTTTAAAAATAAAGACGCTCACTGGTTTAGTTTGACTATTTATGAATTATTACTATTATTATTACTATTATTATTACTATTATTATTACTATTATTATTACTATTATTATTACTATTATCATTACTATTATCATTACTATTATTATTATTACTATTATTATTATTACTATTATTATTATTACTATTATTACTTCTGCTTCTGTTTCTGCTTCTTCTGTGTGTTTGTATGGATTTGTTTTAAATGTTTGAATGTATCTTCAGGGCTGGAAAGGAGGGAGATGCCTGTAAACGTCTGTGATCAAATTTGACGTTTGTGATAAGAACAATATATTTCCGTCATTTTATAATAAAAATAAGACGAAACAGGCAGAACGAAGGCGGTAAGAAATAAAGCAGCTATAAATACAGGAACCTGAAGTTCCTCAGATAAGCACCTTCCTCCATCTTCTGAAGAAGTGTTCTGAGGAGTGTGTGTGTGTGTGTGTGTGTGTGTGTGTGTGTGTGTGTGTGTGTGTGTGTGTGTGTGTGTGTGTGTAATGTTCTCACCGTTCCTCCAGCGGTTCAGTTCATTCTCCAGCCATGTGATGGTGTTACGGAGGGCCTTGTTCTTCTCCTTCTCTCGTTCATATTTCTTCTTCCACTGTTCTGCTGTCAGCTCCACGTTCACACACACTGTGTTCTTAATCGTCTTTGCTCTACACACACACACACACACACACACACACACACACACACACACACACACACACACACACACGTTACCAACACCAGTCTATTACCAGTGACCTGTATGTACAAGTACATAAAACACTATGTGGACAAAAGTATTGGGACACCTGCTCTTTCACTGTTCCTAGGGCATTAAATATAGTTCATGCTTTCGTTGGAGTAACTGTCCCCACTGGAAAGACTTTCTATTAGATTCTGGACAATTGCTGTGAGGATTTGATTGCATACAACAGCAAGAGCATTAGTGAGGCCAGGATATTGGATGATCACCACGATACCTCATTCCCAACTCATCCCAAATGTCATGGATGGAGCTCCATCATTCCAGAGAACACGCTTCCACTGCTCCACAGCTCAATGCTGGGGGGCTTTATACCCTCTAGAGCCCCCCCCCCCCCAACAAAAGTATGTGTGTTTATGGGTGCATTTTCACCTCTGTCCAAACATGAGTGTTGATTTAGTCTCAGCCTCGTTGAAGCCCGACGGGGAACAGCAGATGACTATGGTGGTCCTGCAGTTCCCACCCAGAGAGTCCTGCAGGATCCTGGTCATCTTACTGTCTCTGTAGGGAACGTACGTCTGAGAGACAGAATGAGAGAGTGAGCGTCAGAGAACTGGAGATCGAGAGACGTGTGGACATTTCAATGTGTACGACTGACTGACCGATCCCTCCGCCAGTGCGGAGATGACGTTCCCCAGCGAGGACAGAGATTTGTTGATGTTTTTGGCTTCATCCAAAACTGCACCTTCAGCACCAGTTTTACTGACCTGCCAAACAAAAGCCGAGTTTAATACTGATCCACACTTTTACTGAACTCGAGCGCTGTGGACTACAATCCATCAGACACTCGATACAAGAAAACTGCAGTATTGAACTAGAACTTCTGCATCTCGAATTAGTATATTTTGAAAAAATAAATATAATTAATTTAAAATATTAATTACAATTAAAGTGAAAGATCTGTCTGATCTGCCATTCAAACACAAAATTAAAGCTTTTAATTATTCACTCGTTTATTTTCCCTTCATCTTTGTAGGCGTTTTATTGTGAATGTGCGTTTTGGTATATTTGCTGTTGTCTGGTTTCTTTAGAGGTGGTGGAGGAAGGGTGGTGAGGGTGGAGGAAGGGTGGTGAGGGTGGAGGAAGGGTAGGAAGGGTGGTGAGGGTGGAGGAAGGGTGGTGAGGGTGGAGGAAGGGTAGGAAGGGTGGTGAGGGTGGAGGAAGGGTGGTGAGGGTGGTGCCTGTTTGCTTTGTTGTTTGAAATTATAATAAAAAAGAACCCTGAACAAAAAAAAATCAATAATGTTTATAATTTATAATAATTAATAAATGAACATATTGAACCATGATGTTTTTGAACATTTTAAACGGTGACTTTAGATTCATTTCATGTAGAATTATGTGAAATTTCACACAAAGAAACCTGTTCACAATTTTCTAACGTTGAGATTCACTCGTACAGCCGCAGACACTTCAGGCCCGACGAGCCGAGCTCCGTATTGGAACCGTCCCACACGCTGCCGGACATTTACCTTCTCGCTACCCGCCAGGTCAACCAGGTACAGCTTGCCGCTGAGTTTCTGCTCCGTTTGAGTGTTCTCCTGCTTCACGTTGATCAGGAAGATGCTATGACTTCTGGAGCTGTGTTCATTCATGTCTGTGATACAAACAGAAAACGTTGTAATTACATTTAAACCGTTCTTCTACTGTTCATGGCTGATATGCAGGAGGACAGTATGAGAACTATGGGTATAAATGGAACACAAAAGGCACTGTTCTGTTCCAACTCACAGGCTGTAAGTTCAGTACAACGAGAAACAAGAAACAATGTGTGCTCTGAATGTAACTGCTGCTCAGCAGTGATGGTGGTACAGGTGTTGGTTTCGATTGTGTTAGGTGGTTGCTAAGGTGTTTCTATGGTTAGGGGAGGTTGGGGGGGCAAACAAGACTACAGTTCCTACAATACCATGCAAAGCCTACAGCTTTGGACACACGCTAATAGTGTGTATCGTGAATTTGGCGTGCTGTAACTGCTGCTACACTCCTAATGAACAGCGATTCGTGGTTGTCGGGAAATTAACGTAGATAAAGAAATAAAACTGAGCGTAAACGCGTGGGAAAGTGAATGTGTGTGCTCATACTCGTCACTGCTACATGTCGGTTGGATTTTCCCTCGTCGATGGTATCCATGACCTCCTCCGGACTGCACACAAACCTCTCGGTGCACCCCTGAAATTCCAGAACAATACACGTACATACAGGTGAAACGTGCTGATGACAAAATTACAACGATCACAATCGTTTGGATTCAAACGAGTTCTAAGCTACCTAATCTGTTTATTTTAAAGGGTAAACCATAATTTATTTATTCTATCGTACATACGTCCTTATGTACCATAACCGGTATTCACATTGTAGTCGGATTCGTCAGACTTCAGTCCAACTGACCAGAGATGCATTGATCTGGATGCAATTAGAGATGCACTGATCCATCGGCTGGTGACCGGAACTGGCCGTTTCAGACTATAACTGGTGACCGGCTGAGTGCTCTTATATGACCAATTCTACGCTGGTCAGGTTTACACTCGACAGTGGCACAAATACAGCCGTACACATGTGCAAATTGCCCAAGAGACACAAACAGGCGCTGGATAATGCACTTTCCCCTAAAACTACAGTTACCACAGTGATGCTCCTAAATTACTACAGTTCAGACAAAGGCACACGTGCATGAAATGACCATATTTACCCTAATAGTAAGTACCGTGTACTCTCAGCTTGTCTGCATGCACTGAACCGTGATGCCTGTTGTGAGTACACACTGTTACAACCCTAACGAACAGAGGTTAGACGAGGGTTTGGAGTTGAGATGCACTTGCAGCAGTGTGGTTGTCAGGAACTACAGAAATTTTAAATGTGTGTCAGCGAGCGAGTGTGTGTGTTCATACTCGTCACTGCGACTTAAAGACGGTAATGGAAGAACACTGGGTACTTGGCCAAACCCATCCTGCGGCAGCCACAGCACTCCGCTGGCTCACGCTGGCTTTCCGAGCCGCATTGCTTGGCAGATTTCCCCACAAACTCTGCACAAATCAGACTGGGGCAGGGACAGCCAGTCTCTAATACCAATGAGGGAGTAGGGACCCATTTCAGCCACAGCAACGACACAGCATGGAGGTTTAATACAGCAGCTCAAGACCAGCTTGCTGTTTGCAGTACATGCAGGATGAAAGCAGAACGAAATCTTTCTGTATGCTGTCGTTTACAATGTTTAGAAGACAGAAAATCGGAATTGGACAAAATCGAAATTGATCCAGACAGTCCCATGAAGTGACCGGGAAACTCCTGAAGGCATCTCAACCCAAATGCTGGAAGTGAAAACTGCAAAACGTACCTTAACATAGGGAACTCTGTTTTTGTCTTCATGTACAGACAGGTTAGTCTTCGACACTAAAGATATAAATCAAGAAAAACAACGAAAAAGGGCGAAAAGGACAGCGATCAGACAAACTGAAGACAAAAGCCAATAAAAACACAACACGTAAGTATTGTTTTATGACACCGAAAACATGCTGCAAAACCCACCGTCCAAAAGGTCCCGGATCTTATCCAGATAAATCTCAAAATACGAAACCTGCCAACAAAAACACATGCTTTACTCCAAAGCACTGAACCCACAACACACAAATAACACAAACAAACAGCACAAATAACACAAACAAACAGCACAAATAACCCGAAAACTCACTTTGATATGGAACTCCAGATTTTCATCCATGGAGTAAATGTAGTTAAAAATGTCCTGCACTATTCTGGGAATGATTCCCATTGAGTCGGTGTCATGGAGATTACCCTGGAAGAACACAACAACGTTAAATGTAAAACAAACAAGGAAAATATTCACATTCACATCCCCATTACATTGTCATTTGAGAATTCCCTTTCCTACAACAAACAAACAAACAAACAAACAAACAAATTAGACTTCACCAAGTCACAGGCCGGTCAATCTGAAACGCGTCTTTATTCAACCTGACAAATAAGAACCGACATCATTTAAACCAGTAACACTGTATCTTCAAAATGTCCATCTCGTACCTCCATGGTGTGCGTCTTGCCTGAAGAGGTTTGTCCATAGGCAAATATGGTTCCGTTATATCCGTCCAAAACATCTGTAAAAAGGGACGGATCAGGACAAGTCATACATAAGTGAACTCCTTCATTCAGATGGTGTGAAAGACAATGTGAGTCTTTAAGAGACCAGCCACTGTGGAAACATACCTTTGACAATCTTCTGGGCACAAGCATTATATACTTGCTCTTGGGTGGTGTTGGACTGTAGTACTCTATCAAATATGTACGGTTTACCCTGGAAGAGAAGAGAACACAGACGTGATGAGTACCGAACACAACAAAGAACCAATAGATTCGGATTAAAACGAGAGTGAAAAGTGACATGCACTCAATAATCCGACGGTAATCAGATTTTGGTGACTAAGAGACGTGATTTCTTTCAGTTTTCTCAGATTACGCATGCGCTCCTCCTGACGAGCTGCGGGTGTCCCTGATCAGGGACCAGCACACAGCACGAACCCCACCTCCCTAAAATTATTGGCTGGTTGCCGAGTAGACATCTGACATCTGAGTTTTCCTTTTTCCTAATTAAGCACTTTTATAACATGTACATTCTTCTGCTCGCTGAAGCCTGGCTGGCACGCAAGACGCACGGTGGGCCGAACCAGTGCACGCAAGACGCACGGTGGGCCGAACCAGTGCACGCAAGACGCACGGTGGGCCGAACCAGAGCACGGAAAAGCCACGGTGGGCCGAACCAGAGCACGCAAAAGCCACGGTGGGCCGAACCAGAGCACGGAAAAGCCACGGTGGGCCGAACCAGAGCACGCAAAAGCCACGGTGGGCCGAACCAGAGCACGGAAAAGCCACGGTGGGCCGAACCAGAGCACGCAAAAGCGCACGGTGGGCCGAACCAGAGCACGGAAAAGCCACGGTGGGCCGAACCAGAGCACGGAAAAGCCACGGTGCATAGCAAGCAAAACATAACAGCATATAAAGCAGTTATGTCTACGGTTTCTACAATTACAATGACTGGCTAAGCTGAGCAAAGCAACATTGTTTCCTTCTCAACCAGTTAAGATTATCTACCATAAACATCTGCAAACAGGACAAAACTATAGGAATTGAGCACCATACTCAACTATTTTCATGCCTTTCAGAGTTCATGGGTCTCTGTACCCTACAAACACCTGTTAGCTGTTCTTTCAGTTCTGCCATCTCTATAGGCGTACCCACAGGTTCTCCACCCTGCCCCTCCCATTCCGCCATCCTGTGCCCGAGCAGGAACGCTCCCTGCTGCCGATAGGCTGGAACAATCGGACCGAGATACTTCATTTATTTGTCTTTTACAGAGCCAAGGCCAAGTATGAACACCAGAATTTTTTCCACTGTGCAGACAGAGCAGAGAGCCAGGAATCATACACTGAATTTCAAACCTCCTTTAACGCAAACACAGCAGTGCGGTTTAAAATAACCAGTTCCCACGTCACAAACCAGCGCTGCAGGGGAAACAGGGTTTCTATTTTTGCATTAGGTCCATCGTCTATTGTCAGAGGAATCATAAGCCTTTGCTGATTTCTCCTCCCCCACTTACAGCAGCCCGATACAAGGCTTGACTTTCACACTGTGGCAGTGTTTACCACTCAACCTTCCTGTTCTGCCTTCGGGGCGAGGATGATTGGTTCCATGAAACAGCCTGCAGGCTTCCATTGGTTGCTGATCTTAAAAAAAGACACTCAGCTGACATGGTGTGAAGGAACGAACAAACCCATGACCAATAAAGAGACTGGGTTTATACACACACTCGCACCAACGCCGCATGCAGCCCTGCATCTCTGGACCAACTTCTTTAAACCCAATTAACCTCCTCACTGCAGGGGTCCTCAGCGAGCCTGACGACCTACGCCGTCAAATAGCCAACACCCCTTCCAGTACTTTAAGCTGCAGCACAGACACAGATGTGCAAATGCACACATAGTCAATAGGACTCTCTTGGACAGATAAACAAGATCCTACTGGGACCATGTCTACCAGGCGTGGGTATAAAGCCCCCCAGCACTGAGCTGTGGAGCAGTGGAACTGCGTCCTCTGGAATGATGGACAGGTACCTGTGGAAAGGTATTCCATACAATAGCTTCGGACTGAGCTCAGACAGATACATGATTACACGTGTGGTCTGGTTAGACACAAGGGGGCGTAAAAGTGCTTCTCCACTGCCCTACAAAAAAACTGAGGCTACTTTTGGGTAGTGTGCCTCTTGGTGAGAGTTCGATGACTGCTAGACATCCTGCCCCTACGTTGCCTTTCATGGTAGGGATTCTGACTGGCATTTTTCAGCAGGATAATGCTCCCACACAGCAAGGGTTTCCCAGAAGTCTCTGCCAGACTGCAACACTTCCTTGGCCTGCCCACTCGCCAGTTTTAGTCACATTTATTGCAGCTAGGAGTGAACAGAATGTACAGGCCCGAGACAATTTAGCATAGCCATTGCATCTACCGTATGTTTTCAGGAGCTGGGAGGAAACCAGTGTACCCAGAGGAACTGGAACTGTGCCCCACACACACACACTATGTGAAGTGCCACCATGCCACCCACCTAGTAAACATACATCTTCACTGTCCATTTTCAAATGTGTGTTGACGGTCCATGCTTTCACTGAAAAATTCATTGTTTATTTTGAATCTGTGGCATCTCAGTCTCGCTCTCTATGGGCCTGCTTACACTCCTGCATCAGTAAGTGTCTGTCCCACTTGAATCTATATATATATATATATATATATATATATATATATATATATATATATATATATATATATATAGAT